>VUQK01043961.1:13061-26549 GCA_015106715.1 Bujurquina vittata
AATATAGTGTTATATTATATATATATATATATATATATATATATATATATATATATATATATATATATATATATATATATCATCCCTGCAGATGGTTCGTTAACACTATCTAGGCACTGAGTAGTCAGAATCCCTAAAAATGTAAGGATATGGATATAAGGAGGTTAAGGATATTCAATGTAAGGCTGAGATCAACCAGGGTGACAGCCAGTTCTATAAGGACCCTTGGCTTTTTTTTTTCTTTTTTTACTTTTCAGGATTGATGGTTACAGAAAGCCACTGGGAAAGAAAAAAGAATCATTATTTTCTATGAGATGATAATAAAAGTGGACAGCAGCATCTAATTCACCTGACTCTGAGCACAGATGATGCAGTTTCCTAATACTGAAAGAAGTCATTGCAGTGTCTGCCTGAATGTCACTGCTGAAATGATCCCATAGCAAGGATGACATGTCAGAAACCTCTTTCTTAAAATACAAAGCAAATCAGTGAATAAATAATCAAAAGGTTTACCTATATTGGTGATTAACTGATTGGCAGTAGTTGCACCAGTGTTAGTTTCAATAAATTATTTGTGCATGAGCCATTTATTAAGGAAGACAACAATTTCAATTATTTGCTAGTTTCTCAAATGAGAAGATTTCCTTGTTTGTTTACTGGGAAATTTGTATTGTTTTGAATTAATGGGGGGGGGGGACTACTGAACTCAAATTCCTTCAGTGATTGTGCAGTTTAACAGCCAAAGGTAGGTCTGTCAGGCTTTGGATCTCTTTACATGCTTAACCCGTGGCTCTGGTGCAGCTTGGCCTTGCTCCCAGTTCTTGTTATGTTTGATTTAATGCTTGTTTGAAAGCTCTTAGTGCACTTTATTGTCACTAAATTTAGGTACAATGAAATTCTATATAGTGTCTCACAAGAAAATAAATAGAATGTAAAAGCATATTTTCTTAAAAATCTGAAAGTGGCTACCTGTGCAAGTTTTCTTAACAGCTCTTAACAGGATGAATGTGATGTGGCTATGTGTGTGTGTGTGTGTATATATATATGTATGTAATACATACATATATATATGCATATGCAGTATGTATGTGTGTGTGATAGCAGGGAGAGGTGTGATGGAGGCGTGGGGCTCTGGAGACAAGCTGACAAGCTGCTCCTCAGTCATTTGGTTGGCTTGTGTTGCCCTGAATCATCCACCACACAGCAGAGGTTCAAATATGGAAGGGCTTGCGTGTTTGTCTGGGAGTCTGGGTCACCTTCTCACACCATGCAATTCCCTTTGCTCTGCAGCTGGACAACTGATAAACCACATAGTGGCACAGCTGATAGAATGGTCTTGATGAAATGGTTCAGCCAGTAGGCTGTCTCCCCTATAAGCCCTACTACTGTGTTGCCAGCTAACTTCATAACGGTACAAATGGGGTTGCAGTCATAGGTGAAAAATTTGGAGAGCAGTGGGCAGTGTGATACCCTTTATTTGGGATGAGACTGAATGAGGTTCTGACCTTTTATGGTTGGTCAGTGGCAAAGTCTGTCTCATGTAACTGGGGACTGATCGAGCATATTTCTCTAGGTCTGATCCTTCTACAAACAAATTACATTCTGTGTTATTAAAACAGTGTTGCAGCTTTGAGGAGGATTCCCTTGGCTGCACTTGGACTGTCCTGATAACTATTTTTGTTTGTTTGTTTGTTTTTGACAGATCCATGATCTTTAAGCTGAAGTCAGATTTAAGAAAATATCATCAGATTACCTACTGTAGGTGAACTAAATGCTTTGCGTTGAATGCTTCTCTGGTGTTTTTGTAGACTTGACTTTGAATGTTGTACTCTGGTACTGGAAAGTTGACATTTCAATGGATGACCAACTTCAGATCTGGCTGAAGTCCCTGTCAACCTATTGAAGCTATCGGATAGCTTTTTCAGTGCAAGTTTAGCATTAGCACATGGTGGGATACTGACTGTTGCCGTCATGAATTCACCCAAAAAAAGCCAGTTCTGCTCCTCAACTACATACTCCAGGTCCAGGCAGCAGTGTTTCAAATCTGTTGTACACATAAATATAAACTCCTTTGCCCTTCCTGGAGTCCCTCATCTGATCTGTTCTGTAAACAAAACAAACAGCTACCTCTATAGCTGCACCAAGAATGCTGTGGTTCAGCCAGGTCTCTGTGATGACCGTCATGCAGTGCAGCATTGTTCTTAGTCTCATTTCATCCATCTTGTTTATAATAGACCAGGATTGCCAAGTCCCAGGCTCAGAAGTACTTGTCTAAACAGGTTTTCCCAAATGTAGGTATTGTAAGGCCCCTCTACCACAGCCAGTCCTTTTTTTTGTTTCTAACAGCCTGTGTGAGGTCAATGGGAAATTAGAATTCAAAGGTAAATAAGTATACAGTACCAGTCAAACATTTGGACACACTTATCCATTCCAAACTTTTGACTGATGGTGTACACCATGCAGTTTGTTCCATTTCAGCCACCAAACAATTTGATAAACTGCCCCTTACAGAATGGCTTACTGTTTTTTGCAATTCTGTGAGGAATTACAGTGCGTTTGTTTTGAAGGTGACTTTTTTAAATTTAATTTGGGTACACCTGTGTCTGAGGCCCCGTTTCCACAACACCGTTTCCACTGGAAATGGCGTCGTTTTGATGCGTTTCAGCCTCCCATCTACATGAAGACGTTTCCGAAACGCTCTGCGTTTACATGAAATCTCTTGAAAGATGAAAAGAATTTAGTTCCCATTGCCAGGCCACAAGCTGGCGGTGTTTTTTTGCAAAGCTTGCTTACGCAACATGCGCGTGCGTGGAGGGAGTTAGCAGGATGTGCCGCAAAGATTTGTTCCTTATTTACAAAATGGCCAAAGTGAGACGCTTTGTGGACTGACGACAAGGTTGGATTGTTGCTGCACACACAACACTCAATAATAAAACGGCAAAAACACAAGAAGCGATCAACTATGAATCGCGCTACTCAAAGTTCATTGAAGCACTCCTGAATGCTAACCCTAAAGAGTGTTGTTCATCTATTAGCGCATGCGCAAAAAACTGTGGTGGTCGCAACCATAGTGCACATGTGCGAGGACTATTGTTTCCAAAACACCCCAGCTTCAACCGTTTACACGTCAACGGAGGCCGGTGCATTTCTGAAATGCTCCACTCTGGACCCCGTTTCCAAAATGCATCTCGTTTAAACGGGAGGCCGAAATGCATCGAAACGGCACCATTTTCATTTTGAAACAGTGTCGTGTAAACGGGGTGTTTGCAGCTTCCCTATAAATCAGTTGGGAGATCAGGAGATTAAATAAACAGAGAAATACAAGAACTTGAAGAACTTTTTTTTACCAAGCTTTACATATCCAAGGATGGAACTTTGCCACAAAATTGCCAAAAAAAAAAGAAAAATATTCTCTAATGGGAAGTTTATCAAAAGGTGTTTTTGTTGGACTCTACCATTTCTGCCAATGGGTTTTTAGGGCTAATTTGTCCTAAAAACAAAGAGGAATTTGAGAATGTGCCCCTCTGTAAGTGAACTGTTACAAGATGGAGCGAGGACATTGCAGGAAACTTGGAGCTTCAGCTAAAAGCAAAGTGGACAAAATCTGACTCTTTCTCCTTGGCTCTGGGTGAGAGCTGTAATGTCCACAACACAGCCCAGTCACTCATCTTTGCACTTGAGATAGCGAAAGAGTTTGAGCTAGTAGCAACAAGCTCAATGAAAGGGTCTACGACAAGGAGTGATTTATTCACATAGGTAATTGCATGCTTGGATAGGCTGGGGCTGAAAAGGAACAAACTGGTAGGTGTTACAACTGATGGCTGTCAAAATCTGGACAGGAAAATATGTAAGACTTTTGAGGTGGATGCAAGATAAATGGCTGAAATGAGACCAAAACTTAAATTGGTATTTTTGTATTGTGTGATACACCAGGAGGTGTTGTGTAAATCAATGCTAAAAATGTATTGTGCTGTTTAACTAAACTAGTTCATTTCTGAACTAGTTTAGTTAAAGAGCTCTGAATCATAGACAGTTTGTTACACTTGTGGTGGAGCATAGGGCTAAAAATGGTGACATAGGCTACCACACAGCTGTCAGGTGGCTCAGCCTGGGCAAAGTACTAAAAACAGTATAAGAGGGAGTAGAAATTCAGTTTTGTGAGAAGAAAAGTAAGGACATCCAAAGTTCTCAAATGCAGAATAGAAGGCAGATCTTGACTGATGGGACTGTCCTTCACATATCAGACATTGAAACTGATTTTAATGCACTTGTTCAAGCCCAAAACAGACTAGATTTCTCTCACTGAATAAGAAAAAGAACTGAAAAAGATAAAAAATGAAATTAAACTACAAGAAAAACAGCAATAGCACATTGTATAAAGTTGTCTTTGAAGTTCAGCAAAAACATGCATTATGTTCACAGCTGATTTGGGGAATGTTGATTAACTAGTGATAAAGCGTTTGTGTTTTTCCTTTGCTTATTTAGCATTTTCATTGCTTAACTGTAATATTGACTCTTACTAGTAGCAGTTTATAACAAGATCAAATTAATATTGTACAGCATTTGAGTTCATCTTGTTGGTGTAGCCCTACAAAACAGTCCCAGTTTCTCATGTGGCCCCTTGGGGAAAATAAATTGCCCACCGCTGGGTTATCTTGTAGTTTAGCACACTTCCTGCACTTCTGCCCATGGCCTATGCTGCTTTATAGGTGGGCTAGTAATTCCTGTGGAGAAAGATGTACACAGAATCTTCAGCGAGATAAAAATTGCAGGGTCCTTGTCATAGTCCCTGATAGATAGTGGAAAGATAGTAATTGATGGGTCATGTGTGATGAACGCTGCTATTCTGTTGAAGAACAATAGATTAAGAGAACTGAGAAAATAAAGGAAAAAGCAGGCGAGAGCTGAGCCACTGCATCTCTACGTGCCACAATCAACACCATTGCAATCTATCTTCACTTTACCCATCTCTGCTCTGCTCCCATCTATGCTCCACAGACCCCTTGTGGGAAGGGGCATGCAGTGTGAAACACACATACACAGTCTGTTTTGTTATTAAACTGTATTATTAAAACACATTTCAATTACACACATGCACGCGCACACACACACGTGCGCACACACGCAGGCGCGCACACACACACACACACAGTATATTAAAATAAAAATTCTTCACTCATCCTGCAGGCAGTATTTGTTTGTCCTTCAAGCTCGGGTCCTCTGCCAGAGGCCTGGGAGACTGACGGTCCTGTGCAGTATCTTAGCTGTTCCTGGAAGGACTGTGGCCATCTGGACAGAGATCTTGGATGTCATTCCTAGAATCTGTTGGAGCCACTCTCCCAGTTTGGGGATCACTGCCCCAAGGCTTCCAGTTACCAAGGGTGCCACTGTGCCTTCACCTTCCACATCCTCTCTAGCTCTTCTCTCAGCCTTTGGTATTTCTTAAGCTTCTCGTGTTGCTTCTTCCTGATGTTGCTATAATATTCGTAAATCTATCACTATGGCCTTCTTCCTCTGTCTGTCCACCACTTCTGTTGTCATATTATTCCCACTGAGAGTACAACTTGGCTGGTTCAGTGGAGAACATCTGGTTTATTCTCCTGGCTTCTACAGGAAAATCATGAAAATTATCAAAGGTGCCCAAACTTTTGCATACCACTGTAATGTCTCAGAGGTGTTCTACTGAATTTAGATTAGGCGAGCGTGAGGGCCAGTCAATTTCATCAATTCCTTCAGTCTCCAGAAACTGCCTGCATACTCTCGCCACATAAGACCAGGCATTGTGGTGCACCAGGTGGAACCCAGAACCGACTGCACCAGTGTAGGGGCCAATGGGTCCAAGGATTTCATCCTGATACCTAATGGCAGTCAGGGTGCCATAACCTGGCCTGTAGAGGTCTGCGTATTCCTCCATGGATAGGCCTCCCCAGACCATCACTGACCGACCACCAGATCAGTCCTGCTGTCATGCATGATGTTACAGGCAGTATAACATACTCAGTGGCTTTTCACAACCTTTTTACATCTGTCACATGTCCTCGGGGTGAACTTTCTCTCAAGTCTGAAAAGGACAGGGTGGACCTGCCAATTCTGGTGTTCTATGGCAAATTCCAGTCAGGCTCAACAGTACTGTGCAGTGAGCATAGGGTCCACTAGAGGATGCTGGATCCTCAGGCCACCCTCGTGAAATTTGTTTCTGGTTGTTTTGTCAGAGACCAATTGTTGATCATTTTGTAGCGCGCTGGCAGTGCTCATCCTCTTCCTCCTTGCACAAAGGAGCAAACAACTGGTCCTGCTGATGGGTTAAGGACCTTCGGCAGCCCTGCCAAGCCCTCGTAAAGTAACTGCCTGTCTCCTGGGATCTCCTCCATACTCCTGAGACTGTGTTGGGAGACACATCAAACCTTCTGGCAATGGCACATATTGATGTGCCATCCTGGATTAGTCGGACCACTGATGCAGGCGTTGTAGGGTCTGGGTATTGTCTCAAGCTACCAGTAGTGACACTGACCCAAACCAAATGCAAAACTAGTAAACAAATAGTCAAAAAAGATGGGGAGGGAAAAAAGGTCAGTGGCCTCCATCTGTAAAACCATTCCTGTTTTGGGGTTGTTTCATTGTTGCTCTCTGGCTGAAACTGATTAACAACCCCCACTACTACTTACAGTGCCTTGCAAAAGTATTCGGCCCCCTTGAACTTTTCAACCTTTTGCTACGTTTCAGGCTTCAAACATAAAGATATAAAATTGTAATTTGTAAAATTTGAATTTGGGACAAGATTGGATCATTCAGAGATCCTCCCTGAACTTCTGGAGTGAGTTTGCTGCACTGAAAGTAATATTGCACGCCCCACTTTTCATTTTTTTTTATTTGTTAAAAAAGTTTGACACATCCAATAAATTTCATTCCACTTCACGATTGTGTCCCTCTTGTTGTTGATTCTTCACAAAAAATTATAATTTTATATCTTTTTTTTTTAAGCCTGAAATGTGGCAAAAGGTTGAAAAGTTCAAGGGGGCCGAATACTTTCGCAAGGCACTGTATCTGACTAGATCAATATCCCAGAAGTTTAACTGTCTTGATTCTATACTCTGATTGAAAAGTGTTCCTTTATTTATTTATTTGTCTGCACATTTGTGCGTTTCAACACCCCCAAGTCTGGTAGGGTCCACTTGCATGGCTCAGTGGGGGCGTTCATGTGCCTGTCACCCTTTCGTGACTGTGCAGACACTACACCACTGTGTACCAGTGATGTATGTGCCTTTCAGGTGGACTTCAGTGAAGTATAACAGGAATGATTACTCATCTGTGGAGTCTGCAGCTATTCCAGTATAATCCTCAACATAGCCTCTGAAGGAAATGGCCACTTTTTGGAAGCTTCCAGTCTGCCCAGTGGCTATTTGTGCCAAAAGTTCCTGTTCCATGTACAGATTAGTATTTAGAAATGTAGACATATGAATATTTTTAAAACTCATTAAATCTACATTCTACTTTTTCACACAAATAGCAGACAAATACAATCCCTGTTCTTCTCTCTGCATGGACTGTTTACCTGTCTGGAAGTCTGCTTAAGTGTAATTGGTTAGTAGAATTCAGACTACAAAGAAAAACAGAAAGCTTCTAGTGAAAATTGTGTCCCTTGTCTACAGATTCTGCAAATTCACCTGCAGATATTTTTTGTGGAAATGAGCCTGTAAGCATGCTAAAAGAGCTTAGGTTTAGCAGTGTGCCATGTAGTAAAGTGTGTCATGTAGTCTGAAAGACTACTCCATGTATCAAATGAGCAGGTTAGCGGGCAATGTGTGAGTCTGGTATCCATTTTTCAACACTTCCAGGGCTTAACTGCTGTCCACAAGAATCCAAAAAAAGCAAGACTGTCAAAGGTAGTGTGTTTCTCTTTTCATGTGTTTTACTACACCTAAACTGACAATAGAAAGGGTCAGAGGAAATAATTTGATCCTTAACTAGAAACATAAACATGTCAGGGTCACTTGCTTACAAACTGCAGTTATCTAAGGTTACTCGCAAGCTGGAGAGCCTGTCATTAGCTAAGATCAAGCCTTGTTTTGACCAGTACATCAACAGTCTTTCTGCACAGTGTGGGTGTCTGTCCTGAGTTCCCACTCCTATACATTATATAGCATGAACAAGGGGCTTCCATATTGCTGCATATTCTTGTGAGAATGCTGACTTTACAAAAATGCCACATATATACAGTACTTTTGCAAATAAGAACCATTTATAAGGCTCTTCAAACTTCAAAAATAATTCATGCCAAAGTTTAAACAAGAAGTTACCGCTCATTTTAACAATATTTGACATATTTTTATATTATAACTAACCATATATTTTGTGACTCTAAAAGACCAATTAAACCCCTACTTACACAGTCTTTTCCCTCTTATTTTGTTTTAGTCTAACAGAGTATATACAAGTGATTCACACACAAAAACTCATTCAGACACATCGCACCTGTCTAACATATATTAGCTTGTTCACACTACATTTTAAGCACCTCACGTTGTCATTTTATCAAGTTTCCCCTGTGTTCATCCCCTCTTCTTCAAGCCTGTCACCACCACAGGCAGACATCCTGTGGGGACCCTCTCTCTCTATCTCTCTCTCTCACACACACACACACACACACACACACACACACACACACACACACACATACGACAGAAAACTTTAGTGAAGGAGACATTGACATTTGGCTAGTGAAGCTCCTGTCATCTTTGAAAACATGTATCCTAAACATTAAACATTCAGGAAATAATATTAAACTGACCTCTCTGCAAATGTGCAAAGAGGAAGATGTCAAGAACAGATTCCATTATGGCAGCCATTTACCCATGTGACTTGTGAGTACAGTGAAGAAGAAATAATATAGTTATTTCCTGTCTGACTCAAACATATGCAACTGCACACTGACGTCAGTGTGACTCAAAGTGAATTCTGAAATATGGAGAGCTATTCTGATGGAGCTACTGTCAACCACTGGCTCAACATAATAAAATTCACCTGCCTTAGAGGAATCCTCTTCGGACTTTAAGGGGCTGCCATTTACAGTAACATTGAGTGGTTCCTATAGCTGTGGTGAGGTTTCTGTGCACTCTGATTTCTGAGGTGAAAAGGATGCAATTTGGTTCAAGGAGTTTCTGCCTCTAGACCTTTTTTTTTCTTTTTGCATTTGGATTTTGTGACTTTCTATCTGTTGTTTTTATGAAAATCAGATGCCCGCACAGTACCAGTGCTTAAAGCTAGATATTTCGTCTAAAATTTCTGCATTTTGAGTGTGTATAAAGTTTTAAATAAGCAATGATATAATGTTAAGAAAATGGTCTAAAAAAGTTCCTGACTGCGTGTTGTCAGTGCAAGATGTGCGTCGTGAGTAATACGGGATCACTGATTGAAACAAAACACAAATGCACTGAAACCAAGACTGACATCTATGGTCCTGGCGACAAAATGAAAATCTTAGATGCATTTTGAGGCTGCAAATGCCGCTCAAATGCGGAGTGTGCATCTAAATGTGTTTTCTGTAGTTGTGGCTTAACAAATGCCAATATGATGACGTGATAGAGAAATAAAACCAGTAAAAAAAAATTAAAAAAGAAAACCTGTCAATCTATGCTGGATGAAGAAATAACTTATTCTGTTCAACATTTTGCATGCAAAGAAAAGGCTGCACTTTAAAGCTTTGCATTTTGCGCGTGAGCGTGTGTGTTGGGATAAATGTGTTTTCCTTGAGAAAACTAATCCGGTGCATCTACCCTTGTTCTAAGTGTGTGGTTGTTGTTTTGACGCCCTTTACTCACCTTGATTTGAGGTTCCCGGGTCCGACAGGATACTTTTAAGCAACAACAAAAACACGCAGTATTTCCCACCGGAGCTCATCGTTGAGTCAGACAAGTGCGCTCAGAAGTAAAACGTTGCACAGACTCCTAAATGGATCTCCAGGCTGAAAAGGTGAGGTTTGTATCATAGAGGGGGATATTGAAATCTCCCCAGTATCCAGACTCGGGAGGTCACGGTCGCATCCGCGGGAGTTCGTTCGTTCGCTTCTTTCTTTTCTTTTCTTCTTTTCTTTTTTCTTTTTTTCAGCCACGCATCCCGGATACCTCCATGTGGGCATGGACTGACAAGCGATGCACACTACCAGTCATCGTGCACGAAACCCCGACAACTTAAACTGCAGAAAATAAAATAATAAAAATAAATTCGATGAATAATTGTCTGTAAAACATCAAAAGACACACAGGGTGACGTTTGCAAGTGCACAATAAGACAAAAGTGCCCAAAAGCGAAGTTCCGCGACGAGCATGTGTGGTAAAGTCAGTGGGCACCGCTTGTTAGTGTTTTCGTCCCTAAGCGAGAGAAGAAAAAGGAACAATCCCGGACGCCTCAGTTTCAGCCGGTGCATCTCCTGTTGTGTTTCTGTATCACTGCGTGTATCTCTCGCTCCCTCCTCTCAGGATAGGAGGGATGCTCTGGCGCAGGCTGAGGAGCTGATTTCTGTACCACAACTAGAGATTTAGGTGCCAAGTCCACACAAGCAAATATAACTTGTTCTCCGTGATATGTGACCTCATTTCTCACTTTACATCATGTAAAATGCGTCATTACAATCGGTTCCTGCTGTGGTATTGATTCCTTGGGACGTTAGGGGAAATAGAGGGAAATATGAATCCATTATTAGACTACTATATCAGCTCTGTGCTGTGATGTAGGTTATACCTGCATTGGATTATGTTGTTGGAATAGTAATGTGTCTGGGGCAGTTTCTATTTATGGTGGCAGGGAGGAAGGAAAGCAGACAGATATGGTTTAAGTTAATATAGAGTATGATGGGTTGAATGTGCATACACACACACACAAACACACATCTTGCAGTGGGTGCTTCCTTATTAGAAATAAATCCACTAAATACTTTACAGTTACACTGTAAGTAAAAATAAGTCTTGACAAGAGTTTCATCTGGGCTTCAAGCACCTGTCCCGACTAATGACCTGTGAACTTCAACCTGTGACACAATAGTGGAAATGAATGAATGACTCTGCAGTCGGGTGGATGATAAAATTACCTTATGGACTCCAGAGTTTCAGGTCAGCTGATTTTGCCTAACTGACAGTCACACCAATCCTTCCTTGTCCATTTGGATGACGGTTACGCAATAGTTGCTATTTGGATGAGGATACTGTATTTAGGCAGGGCATGAAGGTTAACTGCATGTGGCTGCTGGCACCAACCATTATCTACTGTAGTCTTGAACAGGAAAAATGCAATAATTAACAAATGTAAATGCGTAGGGGGTGGCACGGTGGTGCAGTGGTCAGTGCTTTGACTTCAAAGTAAGAAGATCCTGAGTTTGAATTCTTTCTTAGTGTCTGTGTGGGTTTTCTCTGGGTACTCTAGCCTCCTCCCACAGCCCACAGCCTATCCAAGGGGTTAAGTTAATTGGTAATTCTGAAGTGAGTGTGAATGGCTGTCTGCCTGTCTGTGTTAGGTCTGTGACAGATTGGCAATCTGCCCTATGACAGCTGGGATAGGCTCCAGCCCCTTGGTGACCCTGAATTGGTTAAGTGGAAGAAAATGGATGGATGGATGCTGATGCTTAGCTTTTTTCAGACACAGTGAATCATTGAGATGATCACTGAGGCAAACTTTGGTAAATCTAATTGTCACAACCGAAGGTAACCTCTCAGTTTCCACATTTTTTTCTCTGTCTCAGATTGCTAATCAGGAAAAAGCCTATCCACCTGTCATGGGGCAAGAGGCATGGTACAGCCAAGCCTGTCATAGTGCTCACACAGAAACAGACAACTATTCACACCTATGGGCAATTTAGAATCACCTAACCTAACCCCACTAACTGTGTGTCTTTGGACATGCAATTAGGAAACCAGAGTACCTGCAGATAACCCACACAAACATGGGGAGAACATTCAACCTCCACGCAGAAAGATGCCAAGGTGCAGTTCAACCCAGGGCTTTCTTACTTTTGTTTCTTATGCAGCTTGAAAATCCACCTGTTATTTTAAACATTCTGATAAAGTATTTCTGATTGCAGTCCCTTTCAGTGAACGACTCAAGGCTTATTTCTTCTCTGTGTATGACTTACGTGATATCCTAATGGTGAGTCAGTCAGTGGTTTCAGCACCATGGATAGTTTCAGCAGCCAGAAAAAGTCTGCCATAATTTTTTGACTTTCTTGGTTCATTATAAAGTATTGGTATATTCAAACATTTACTGTACTTAAAATATGAGGATCTATTGTACATAGTATAAGCACTGTCAGTCAACAGAATTTAAACCTTTGGTAATGTTGCTTCAGGTCTCCAGGGGCCATGTTAGTCTTCTCTACTGCAACCCTACAAAAATCTGAATCTCACCAATAGTGATAACCAAAAATGGACATATTTTACAATATATTTCAACTATACATGCTTTTTTGAAGTATTTGCTCTTGTTTTCAGTTTTATGTTTGTCTTTTGTATACTCCATTCGAACTGCTGTTTGAAGGACTCATGTGGCTATTGATTCTAATGGTCAATTTTAAGCCATTTACTTCCCGCAGAGGGAATTGAATGCAACTGCTTTCCATATTTTCATGATTCTATATTTGCTCTCTAAGCAATGGGAGTGAGTCCATTTGCCCTAGAAACACTTTGCTCAAAGCATGATCCTCATTAAAGTTATCCATTTCCAAGAACATTTGTGCAGATATTCAATATTTCTTAACTAGTGCAGTAGTCGCTGTTACAGGCATGCTTGAATCTGCAAAGTTAGATGTCACAGTGAGTGGAGGTTTAATCTATAAACTATGTTGTCTAACATCAGTATAAAGGCTCCAGAGGAGTGAGACATCAGGGACATACAGTAAATACATAAAGGGGAGGACACATAGGAATAGAGTAGCACTGATGTTGCCACCAGAGACCCTGAGATATCAATGAAATGTGTAGAATATGTAGCAGAGACAGGTGAAATAACTGCTTCTGAAGTGATGTGGATAGGTAGATGGTGTTGATTGACATATGATGGAGTGTCCACTGGTGACCAGCTATCAGTTGAAAAGTGATGGGCACAGTGTGGATCCCTATATGTAAGTATGGGGCTTCAA
The DNA here is from genome assembly GCA_015106715.1 of Bujurquina vittata. NCBI lineage: Eukaryota > Metazoa > Chordata > Actinopteri > Cichliformes > Cichlidae > Bujurquina > Bujurquina vittata. The sequence goes on from VUQK01043961.1 coordinate 26,185, forward strand.
GACCCTCTAGTACTATTTAAATGGGACTTTACTTTATCATAAAATAGAATAGAATAGAATAGAATAGAATGCCTTTATTGTCACTATACAGGATGTACAATGAGATTGGAGGGCCACTCCTGATCGGTGCCATAAAAAAGAAAGTCAGACTTCCTAAAAACAAAATATAATCTAAGAAAAATATACAGAAAGTAAAAGTGCATTAAAATGTACAAGAGACAATGCATGATATATATACTGAAAAAATCTATTAGAATACAGACATCTTCAGATACAGGTATATTATTTTTACAATATATACATTGTAAAAATAATATACACAAATAATATGTGCCTGAAACATGTTACAGTCAAGAACAAGAAAC
>VUQK01043962.1:0-12299 GCA_015106715.1 Bujurquina vittata
TCCAAGCAATAGCGAAAATAAGCTTGTTTTCCTTCACGCGTCCCTGTAACACGGGACGCAGAATAGTGACGTTTGTCGAGTATCAATGACGTGCAGGTCGGATCGATGCGGTGCGTCCTATAGCGTCCGTACAGACTGCGGTCGCATTTGAAAAGATCGGATACGTATCGGATTTAGTACCACATATCCAAGTGGCCTGGGTCGCATTTGAAAAAATCGGATCTGTGTTGTTCAGACTGTCATGAAAAGATCGGATACAGGTCGCATGAGGGCAAAAAAATCGGAATTGTGTCACTTCAGGCTGTACTGTGAACGTAGCCCACTTCATGCAATCAACAACAACATTCACCGAAACCAGATAACCTGAGACTTGTTGGGTGGGCTGTTATTACAGTTAACCACAACAGCCATGTTATTATAATATTTTACTGAATCGATACATAGACTGGTGTTAGCTGAGTTGAAGCCGAGTAGTGCAACTGCATGTGTTGGCCTCGACCCATCAGTCAAATGGGTAATGCACTATTTATGGTTCGGTGTTGGTGTCCATTTGCATAGCTCTACAAAGGGAATTAGGCACGTAGCCTGTAGCCCCATGGCAATGACACTGTGCTCATGCAGAATGCTGACTGGCTAAAAAGCTGGGTGGAAAATAAAAGGGAAGGACAGAAGTTCAGAGAAAGAAGCATGAAAAATGCATCAAAGATCAAAAAGGTTAGCCTGAGAAAGAGAGAGCTGGAGGAGACACTTCCCTTGTTTTCAGCTCTCAGTTTCACTTCATCTCACAGACGTTCTACCAGATTAGAAGACTATCCCACATATGGGGAACATATGATCTGCATTTTTTTTGCCACTACTCACTAGTGATAGTACACAGCTAAAAGAAAGCTCTCTGTAGCACCTATACACAGGTTCAGGTTCAGCTTCACGTTAATGTATTTGTACCTATAAGTAGATTTGGTCTGCAGTTATGAGTCATCCTATCACATGCACATTTTCAATCCCGACACAACAGACAACAGATAAGCACAGTACAAAATACTGAAAGCAAAAGCTAATAATGATTTTGAGTGTCATGCAACCCACAAAGTAACAAAGCTCTGATTTATTCATCTGAGTAATGGCTGCTGGAACAAAGCTGTTTTTAAACCTCGGTCTACATTTTGGGACCAGAAATTGAAACTGAAACTCACTATTCAAAGAGTGTGAGTCATCAAGAAAACTCAAACCAGCCAACCACTGTGCAGTAACTGTCCGGTGTGCAAGGATACCAGGTTCAACTGTGGTTCACCAATCAGCCTGATAAATATCCAAGCCACGACACCAAGGAAAAAGATGAAACATGGAATAGTATTTGTTTTTCTTTTTTTGTATTTCTTTCTTTGTTCTTTTTAAATGTCATTCAGGTAAGGACAGCATCACAGATGTTTACTTTATTTGCACAAACATTATGTAGGAGTAGGTTATAGATAATAGGTACTGCTTTGTAAGTAACTGGGCACGAATAACAGTGTACAGTATATTTCTAACTAAGTAGGCAGCTCATTCTCTTTGTCTTGACTACACTTTTTTTTTCTTTAACAATATAACTTGAAAGCAAAGCAGATGTGAAATGTAAACCTGAGGTCAGAGGTCAAATGTGACATGATATTTGGATCCTAACTGTAATGTGATATTTAGTCCCCATATACCAATATAATTTCCTAAATGTCACCAGTACAAAGGCAGTAGAATTTGAAGCAGAGCTTTAAAGATAAGGAACATTTTATGAAGGTTTGACCTTATTTGACCTACATGCCTGTGTGCTCTCAAAACAAGAAATATAATAAATAGGGCTGAAACAGTCAATCGGATTAATCGTGATTAATCGATAATTAAAATAATCGACAACAAATTTAGTAATCGATTACTCGTTAACTGCAGTACAATCTCTAAAAAAGGCCATTTGCTGATTAAAAACGACATATTCAGAGCAGCAATTAAGCCCAAACTGTACAAAATATATATAAAATCACATTTGTCTATAAATGTTTTACCCAAAACTCCTCAAGTGGAATAGTTTTAGCTACACCAGGTTCAAATTAACTGAAGAAATGCTATGCATTTTAGCCAATAAAATGTTTGTTTTATTTATTTTTTTAAATTATTGAATTCTTTGCTTATTTGCATCTTTTAAAAGGCTTATTTCAGAATCTGCCTTTTTTTAAAAATCCGATTAATCGATTAATCATCAGAATAATTGATAGATTAATCGATCACTAAAATAGTTGTTAGTTGCCGCCCTAATAAAAAATAACAAATAGCTCTATGTAGCATTGTTATTATCATCACTTTTGACCTTCAGATCAATCTATAAACCTTAAAGGAGAGGTCAAATGTGGCATGATATTTAAAATTTCTATATGCTGACAATAAAGACCACACAAAAGTTATAATGGTTTTTGTCAATTTGCACCCAATAAATCATTAAGTTGACCTTGAAGACCTCGGTGGATGCAAGGCAAATTTGAACTCTAAAAAGATTCATTCAAAACTTTCGAGCTATCGTGTTTACAGACTGAATGACACTACCAAAAACAAAACCTCCTATGAAAATAAAAATATAATAAAATAAAATCATCATGCTTTTATGAATGTGGAAACAAGAACGCTTTCTCAAATATGAGAGTCGATGATGCCCTTTTTTTCGCACAGCTTCACAGTTTGCTTTAATATTCAGCTTGAAACAAGATATTTGTAATATAATGAACACGTTCCGCCGTGTAACCCTGACATGAGTTCTTGTGTATGAGTACATGTTCTAAAGTCTGTTATTGTATCTTTTGCCTGTTTAACTGTTTAACTTGTAGCCTTTTGTGTTTTGCTGACTCTGCATAAATGCTTCACATGATAAATGAAGAAGTTGTAGTAACACACTTTTTTCCTATTAGGACTTTTTTCTGAAAAGTCTGGTCTTTCTGTGTTTGCCAACATTAAGGATTGTTTAAAGAGAAAAATCTTAAACTAGCATGAGAATGCAGCAAAAACAAACTTACCTTGGAGCTTTATCTGAGCCAGCAGAGTATCACTGGATTTAGGAAGCTCTGAATTCCCGTCTCCTTTACACATCCATGACAGAAGCCTTACTTTTTCAGTCTGACTTTCAACCTGTTCCACACGTTGATTTCATAACCTCTAATGGCACAAAATCTGAACTGCAATACGTCGCATTAATAGAGCATCTCTTTCTCAGAACTGCACACAATTTTGAATTAAATTTTATCCAAGTAAATTATTCGGTATGATTTACCGGTGCTTTACTGAGAACGTCTGTTCATGGCTTTCTTTACCCTGGCTGAAATCCAGGCTAGAAACCAAAACGAGCATTGTAAAATCAGTGCTGACAGATTAAAGCTGTGCCAACTCTTACCACATCTTTACGGTTTCCCTTCAGCTTTTTGATTCCACAGTTCAATAGATTTCCTTTCTCCTTGGCCAGCTGTTAACCCGTTCACCCACACACCGTCTCTCTTCATATTATTTGCACGGGTGAAGCATTCAGCAGAGGGGATTTCTAGGATTACACTAAATGGTTGCTAACACAATGCGGTCAGAGCACTAGCAACAGAAATGTGATTGGATCCAATTGGAATGACAACAAAATCTCATCAACAGCATTTGAATTGGTTGCCATGCTTGGGGGACCACCTGAGATGTGTGTCGCAATTTCATTTTGTTGTTAAATAAAAATAAATAAAAATAACTCTCTGACACCCCTCTCTGCCTGTTAATCAGCATTATTCTCTCTGTTTCGACCGTGGCAGCCTGGAAGAGGGGCAGATTCGTTTGCAATGGTTAATTTATTACCCGTCTTAATTTTTTAAAAGTTGGCGCGATGGCACTGCCAGCTTTTCACACAAAAGCCAAGCAAAGGTTTGCGGTGGCCTTGTAACAACCAAAGATAGAGAATGTGTGAGGGCATCCGCACTGTTACTTCTGTTTCCATGGTAACAGCTGCTCGGTCGTTTTAGGAGCCAGCTCTCCCTAGGAGATGAAGATGGTGTGTGTATGTGTGTGTCTGTAGGTTTATGTGTGCGTGTGTCTGTGCATGTGTGAGAAAAAAGCCAAGGCCGTCTGTGCAAGCCACAGAGGCCCCGATTTCAGCCCCGAAGGGCTGGATAGAAGATAGGTGTGGTCTGGTGAAACGCCACTGATGTGAAACGCTCTTTCTTCCCTTATAAAGGCATAAAGACTATAGAGTCGCTCCTCCCACTCAACAGAGGGGAAGACAGACGGGGGGCATCTCTCAGACCACAGTTTGGGTGGATTTTGCTGATATTTCTGACACCTTGGTCTAATGAAACAAGAACAAAGAGAGCATGTATTGTCCAATGAAATAGTGTGCACTTTCAACAGATTTTTAAATGTATATCTTTTTAGAATCATAAATGTATCACTCTAGTTTTAAACATTTTACATTTATGCCTACACTTTCTGTGTTATAGTGCTGATATTGGTCAGAATAAAAATGGGCATTCAGCAATGGATTCCTGCTGAAATCGTATCAGTAAGGTGAAAATGATGCAGGACTAAAAGTAACATTTATGTGTTTTACTCTGGCCTGTAGTGCTGCTTATCTGTCTAGATTGTTTGCGTGTGGGTGGCCCAGTTTTGGAGATATTGGCTGTAGAGTAACCAGGTCAAGCTTTTTGGAAAGAAACGCTGATGCTTGTTTTTTCTTTTTTTGGCACCTTAAGCAGCACAAGTTGTGTTGTATTCAAGAGACGGCTGACATGTATACTCATACTCAAATCTCCCACATCGGACAACTCACACCAAAATAATGTAAAAGGACATATGTGTAATTTTGTGCTTTGGTTCAGGTGTCTCTTTAAACTCTAACCAGCAGATTCCACCTAAGTCGTACACATCTCCGTATAAATCTGCATTTTTACACTTTATCCTCTCCCTTTTGTCTTTTGCAGCAAGCGATGTTGTTACAACCCAAGCCTGTACCTTTATGCTGTCCCACTCGCTGTGCGTTCTTATATGTTTGCTTGTGTGTGTGTGTGTTTGTGTGAAACAGAAATTTGCCAAGGGCCAGACTCTGCTGGACATGGTGTGTGGCCATCTGAACCTGCTGGAGAGGGACTACTTTGGCTTGACTTTCCAGGACACAGACAACGCCAAGGTCAGACACACAAAAGCAAACAAACGCACACACACAGATAGGCATAGGCATAGATATATTTATTTATTCACTTTTACATCTGTAGCTCAAACTCTGTAATGATCTCCAAATGCAGCTGCACTTAAATCAAACACAGACTTCATATACACACAGAGCATGTGCACACTGGGTGTTTATTACGCTCTTTATTTCCTGAAGGTCTAGCAGCTGATTTTTCATAGTAGTATTAACTCTAAATATAAAAAGCATTAGTTAAATTTTATTACCACAGTGACCGTTAATGTGCAGGTTTAATTTAGGTTCTTTTGCGGATCGTTTTTGAGTGTTTCTTTGTGGCCACGTTTCACAGATTATTTACTGTTTTGCTTGGATTTTTGGCACTGAGTTCTGAGCAAATGTCAATCAGTCCTTCAGCCCATTTAACTCCTGCTTCAATGGCTTCTCCAGGTGTTATAAAGCAGTGAGTCTCTGGTTGGCCTTTTAACTTTCCTTAACCACTTACAGCCTGAGAGTAGCACACATGGCCTTTAATATTTTAGAATGTGATTAGACGTTATGGCCTTTTAAAAATAGTCCAGAGGGCCTGCAGTCCACCATGAAAGCTCTAGTGACATTAAGCAGACAGAACTGAATTCAACTGGCATTTATAGGCCTTAATATTAATGCTTTCAGTGTTTATTGAAGGCTTCATTGAGTTTCATGAATACAGTTGCATCCAACAAGGGAAAAGATTTATAAAAGGAAGAGCAATCAGTGAAGTACAATTTTAAAGGGCTCTTAAGCATGAATATGGAGGTCGGATTTCTCAAAGGGGATTGTCTCTTTCTTTCTTTATCAGAATTGGCTGGATCCCTCTAAAGAGATTAAGAAGCAAATCCGGGGTAAGTGCAGCAGCCACACACATGTACTGTATACACACATGCACACACATAGTCTAACAAATCCACACAAACACAGGACACCGACAGACATCCTTCACAAAACAACTTTGCTGGTGCTTCGTCCACAGTCGGTCCCTGGAATTTTGGGTTTGCTGTCAAGTTCTACCCTCCAGACCCATCTGTGCTCATTGAGGACATTACCAGGTAGGTCTGACTCTTTCTGTTCAGCAGCTTGTCAAATCAAGTGCCAAATAAAAGCACAAAAAAGGTCCCTCTTCAATCAATTTTGGCCATTGTTAACTTCTCTTGAACCTTTGACCTTCACTGTACAGGATGATGTACCTTAAATCGGCAAAATCTGAAAGCATCTGAAAAGCCAGTTGTGGTCAGATAGGCAACTTACACAAGTGTGAAACCGGATATCAGTCGCTGTTCTGATGGTGGAATTGATGCTAAGGGAGTCTTGTTTCGAGCTAAATCTGTGTGGGAACATGTTCAAAACCTGCTATCAAAGGACTGAGCCTGAGACTAGTTCCAGTACTCGGTTCCTCCAGATATGTTCCAATTAGGCTCACACTTAGCTCTTCAGGAGAAGTGACCAGCATCTCTGTGTCCTCTGTTTCTTTAGGTACTATTTGTGCCTGCAGCTGAGGGATGACATCCTGTCTGGTCGTCTCCCGTGCTCATTTGTCACGCATGCCCTTCTGGGTTCCTACACAGTCCAGGCTGAACTGGGAGACTATGAGCCCGAGGACCACGGTCCAGACTACGTCAGCGAGTTCCACTTTGCCCCCAACCAGACACGTGAGCTGGAGGAGAGAGTGATGGAACTTCACCGTAACTACAGGTCATAGAAAATATGGCTTCATTAGTAAACTGAATGCTGTTGTTTGTGTTCTGAGGAATTAATATGGATAATAAGAAGTGAAGGATCGGTTGTGGCATTTGCACTGTAGGGGAATGAGTCCAGCGGAAGCAGAGATGAACTTTCTAGAAAATGCCAAGAAGCTCTCAATGTATGGAGTGGACCTGCACCACGCTAAGGTACAGAGATGCTCTCGTGGTTGTTTCTCAGACTATTTATCTGTCATCAGCCCGCTTCACGTTTTTTGATACTCTGTGAATTTGTTTATTAGGATTCAGAGGGAATCGACATAATGCTCGGCGTGAGTGCCAACGGTCTGCTCATCTACCGAGATCGCCTCAGGATCAATCGGTTCGCCTGGCCAAAAATCCTCAAGATCTCCTATAAGAGAAGCAACTTTTACATCAAGATCCGCCCTGGAGAGGTTAATAAAAACAACTTTTATCTGTTTTTTTTTTTGTCTGTTTGTTTTTTTAGTATTTTGCTTGAAAGAGTTCATAAATACTGCATGCACAACCCCACCAGAGCAGCCCCTTGTCACTCTTACAAAACTGAGGGGAGTGAAATAAAGAATCATTTGGTAAAGAGCTAGTTTCACATTTCTATTTCATGGTTTCATAGTTGTTAAAATTACATCACCGCCTCTCTTGACTCGTCCAAAGCAGCGCAAATAGTCATTTCATGGTTTGATAAAAGTGTTACTTCTGAGATGTATCTTGCTGCAACACCATGTGACAACTGCAGAGAGTATTTTATCAGGCATTATTTATAGACTTTAGAGATACTCGTCTTAAAGATTTAGCTGATAGGTCATGTTTTTATTCTTGTCCTTCTCTCTTTCTCGACTTTAGAGTGTGATTAGTCAGTCATGAGGATTTGAATTTTCATCAAGGATTTTACTTACAAGTGTATAACAGCCACGTTATGCTCGCTCTGGTTTTCAACTCCCTGAAGTTATTATGATTTCCCTTCATTCATCCTTTAGGGTATCTGCAGTGCTTTATATCCACTGTTAAACTGACTTTGACATCTTCATAGTGAATACCAAGTCCATTCTGTGCATATACTTTGTTCTGCAGATGTATCCTCTTAAATCAGCTGTCACTTTAAATTTGCCTCGAGGGTCATCATTGTGGTTTAAAGCCCCTTTTATTCTAAGTTGTCCCCATAGTGTTTTTGTGTGGAACTAAAGTGCTTCCTTTTGTGAACAGACTCCTAATGTTTAAGGACCTGTTATATTGCTAATAACCTATTGATCTGAAAGCATTTTTTTCCCTCCACAAAACTGAACATCTGATGGGCTCAGTGCATGAACAACTAATTTATAGGTTGGTTAGAGATGGAAAATCTACCTGTCATGGCAGCAGGAGACACAAGACAAGTAAACAGAAAACATTGATTTTTCCATTGCTGCAGAGTAAACACATTTCACCCTGCCGCCATCCCTCCATCTTCCCCATCTTCACTTGCTCCCCTCACTCTCCTTTTCTTCTTCACCTCCCCGCCACCTCCTCCTTTCACCACCTCCACTCATTTCCCTCATCACTCAGTATGAACAGTTTGAGAGCACCATAGGCTTCAAGCTGCCCAACCATCGGGCCTCGAAGCGATTGTGGAAGGTCTGCATTGAGCACCACACCTTCTTCAGGTAGGCTGTGATGCGCACGGATACAGTCGGCACATTTTCTGCACCGTGCTCACTTCAACCTGCATGAACTGTTAGCGCTTGGCACAGTAGACCTAGAGTATCCATAAAATGTTGAATTCCTGACTAGTCTTTGCAACAGTTTTGTTTAAAGGTCTGTAGGCTGTAGCTCATACAGAAAGTTGGAACAATTACCACATTTTTAATATTTCAAGTGATGAATTATTTTGGGAGTTTAAATAGACTTTTTGTCACTTTGTTAGTTCCTTTCAGGCAGCTAATTTGAGATGGAAGAGAGAGCTTTCTTGTCTTTATGGTACATATGTAGCTACAGATGGGAAATGGTTAGTTTAGATTGTGAGAAACAGAGAAACTGTTATGAGAGTCTGAAGAAACAAAGGTGGGCTTTAATGAAATCTGATGAGAACTTACAAACATCAGGAAGCTGGGACACGCAAGGAGGTCAAACTGGAGGTAAATCAGACAAACTGACAAAAGACTGAGAGAAGGGCAGGACTAAATATAATGCAGAGGGCTAAATAGGAAACGAGACACAGGTGGAGACAGGACATGTAGTTCATTCCAGTAAATCTCCTGAAAATATTTAGAAATGATATTTTCTTTTACATAAATGGAACCTTTCTGCAGGTTGGTTTCCCCAGAGCCACCTCCCAAGGGATTCCTGGTGATTGGCTCCAAGTTCCGCTACAGCGGGCGGACTCAAGCCCAGACCAGACAGGCCAGCGCTCTGATTGACAGGCCCGCTCCACAGTTCGATCGTTCTGTTAGCAAGAGGTACATGCTGCCCCGAAGCATTGACGGAGGTAAGAACCCAGACTGTTTCACTGTCGCTGCGGACAACTCGTACTCTCCACAGAGTACAAATATTTCAGTGAGAGGATTTGTTGATTTTGTCTTACGGCCCTCAAAGTAAAGGGAGCCGGAAATTCCGTGTCAAAAAGACATTATTTAGACATTATTTTTTTAATTTAAAAACTTCAGCTGTTTAATTGCTTCCTTTCACTTGCTTTTAACCAGCCTCGGCTCTTGGTGACAGTATGGACCAGCTGTCCCAGCGAAGCTCCAGTGAACGCACGCAGTTCATGTCCAGAGAAGATCTAGACCAGGAGGGCAGCCTAGACCTGGACCATGATCATTATCATTATCATGACCAAGATCAGGACCAGTACACAGATCAAGAAGAAGATCAGAGGCACATCAAGACTTTGGAGCTCAAGGTACTAGATGAGAGGATGAGACTTTAAATGCACAGAAATCCAACTTAATTCGCGCTCTGATGTTCGTGGTTTAAAGCTGTATGCACAAATTACATGTCACTGTTAAAAAGAAAAGCCCTTTTATTTACCCGCAACCAATCAATCAGCAGAGCATCACCGTTTTGAGGACACTGCAGAGAAATAAACAAAACAATTAATTTGATTCATTTTGAAAGGTAAACAGCACATTGTGCAACCCAACTAAAAAACTCACACTTAACTCATCTTCTCTTTACTCATTCCTTTTTGTTTAAAACTGTAATTACCCTTCCTGTTTTTCTTTCCTTGGCTTCATTTACCCTATTTTCTGCTCTCACAGTTTGAGACGTTTCAGTGTGCACCTGCTTTTCTCATCATTTCTCAAGTCATCTCCCAAAATCCAACTCGACCCCTTTGCGGTAGATCATGTTTCTCTGCCCCGCCTTTAACACATCATATGCTCCTCGTCCTGCTGTAAAGTAAACACTCTTTGCTAATTTCTTCTTTCCTCCACTTACATCTCTCTCCTCTGCCTTGTGCTTTCCTTCAGGGTGAGGAGGCAGGCTCGCCTGTAGACTCAAAGCCAGAGGTATTTTGGCATTGGACTTTGGTGTCTGTCTATGTGGTTTTGGTCGCTCAAGGTCATGTGCTCGTACACTCTGTTTGCTAAGCACGACCTGTCTTTGCCTGTATTGTTTGTCTTGTCAAAGAAATGCAATTTCTTTTGATTTCATGACTTCCAGGATTCCATGGCAAATGCATGAATTGATCTTCAAGAAAAGACGAGAAAAGTTTAATATATGTTTAATCGAACCTTTTGTTTTGTTTCATATTTTCCTGCTGACAAATAGTTTCACTGGAAATACTTATTAGATTGTAATAATTATTTTGATCTTAGGTAGAGTGGGGTCTGTTGGCGAGCTCTGTCCTTATTTTCACCAGCATCTTTAAGAGTGTCCCCGTATGACATTAGAGGGACTCTTTGTCACCAGCAGGATGAACAGATGGCCTTTAGGCTCTGCAAACGATTCAGTGAATCAGTGTTTCCCCAGTTCATAGGTGAATGAACTGATACTCCAACTAAAATTCTCTAAAATCTACATATCTATTTAATTAGAAATAGTTTTATGCAAAAATCATCATTCTAGATCTCTTATTTGTTTCTCTAAAAGTCCTATGCAGGTAGTTGTGGTGCTGTTTTTGACTACTGCAGGAAATATTGGCATCACATTTGTGGCTTAATGGACTCTCCATTTGTGGTTTTGTAATCCTTCCCATCAAATCTTTGGATCAAGAAGTATGGGAATAATCCCCCTCCAAACACTTAGATTTAGTCAATAAATGTCTCCATTAATTACCAGTTGGCTGACACTGAAATGGATTGTCCCTCTCTTCTTGGCAGAACATTAAAGGGCTTAACAATCACAGTCCAAAGCCTCGATGGTGTCAACTCTTTCTGTTTGTCAGTCTGGCTGCCTGCCTTTTTGACTCACCTGCAGCATTTTCCCTCTTTGTCTCTGCACGCATCTGTTCTCTTTCCCCCTCCCAAACTCTTAACCTCCCGCTTTGCTCGAAAAAAACCCTTCACTTCATGTCACTTGCCCCACCTCATCTGTCGGACAAGGAACTGGTCACCCTTCGGCCTAAACAGGAGGTACAGCTTGTCATCTCTTTTTGGCATGAGATGTGTGTGACTCTCACCAGGTGTTCAGTGTTTTTGTATTCATAACTGTACCACTTGCAATTTGAAAACAGGAGACATCAGTGGAACTTGTGTGAAAAGTTAATTTTCCTACGGAGCACACTCTTTTATGTGTGTTGTCCTGTTTCTGGCCATATTTAAAGTCTTTATTGGTCATCCATGTGGTACAGCTTTTACTCCATAAAGAAAACAATCAATCATGCTACCTGCCCTCATCAGACAGCTTGATTAAAGTTGTTCATTCTTCAATTAAAGCCAAATGTAGTTCATTGTGCTGCAAACCAGAAACGGATTTAGAAGCATGCCATTTATGTGGTTTTGTGCTCCTGCTTTGCCTTTCACTGTGCGAGTAGCAGTTCTTGGACAAGCCAGAAGATGTTATACAAAAGCACCAGGCCAGCATCAATGAGCTGAAGAGGGCTTTGAGGCAACCCAACAGCAAGATGGCCCAGAGAGAGAAACGCATCTCCTCAGCTACTCCTCCTGGAGGGACTCCTGAGCGAAAATCCGTAAGGATGACTTTCTTTTTCCCAGTTTTGAGACATACTTTCATTGTTACTATATATATTGCAAACATGCTGCATTGGTCCTATTCCAATGTGTATATTCTTAACAGAGTATGCCAAAAATTTGAATTCCATTAAGCCAAGGCACAGAAAAAAATTGCTTGAAATGCATTAACATTTACACAGTGATACACCCCCCCCCCCCCCCCCCCACACCCACACCCCTCCCCTCCCTCCTGCTCCTCTCTTCCCCCCCCTCTCTACACAGTGCTGT
>VUQK01043962.1:12319-26142 GCA_015106715.1 Bujurquina vittata
CCAGGTGTCCCCCCCCCCCCCCGCACACACACACACACTTAATCCTTGTTTGTTTGTTTTCTTTACTTCTCCTTTACAATAGTGATGTGGCGTAACAGTGATAAATGGAAGCGCAGTTTATCTAGTTAGGCTAATGAAACTGTCTACTCTATGTTAACATAGGCGACCACTGATGCCAAATTGATTGACAAGCAGGATGCTTATGAAGGAACACTGGATTCTTACTCTAACATGGAAAAGAGTAAGACCTCTCCAGAGGGTAGAAACACATTTGCAGTGACATCTTGGACTGAAGCAAATATGAACAATTGCCAAACACCCCGGGACTCTGGAAGATGTAAACATGGAACATCTCCAAAGCGGGAAACAGAGTTTATAGCAGCAGGACTAAGGGATATAAATCCCATGGATGATACAGTAGCAGCTAATGGGCATCACGAGTCTGTTCTAGTGAGGCGAGCCATTCAGGAAAATGGATATGGCTCTCCACCTGACAAACAGGCAAGTGAACTGAAGAAGGATTTAAGGCATGGCCACTATGAGCGCCGAGAGAGACCTAAGAACTTTGAAACTCCAGTGGCTCGGGATTCTTTTCCAAAGGGCAACGGGGCCCCATTTGACAGTGCTTCGAGACACTGTGAGGCCTGGAAAATAAAAGAGCCAAACCCCGTGGGAGAAAAAGATTGCAACAAAACTGGGAACTCACACACAGAAGTCACAAAAATAGTTCCTCTCAAGCCACAGAGATCAAAGAAGTCTATAAATAAAGAGAACAAAGACGTAAACCCTCAAACACACAGTCAGCCCGACAGAGCCGTCTTTGGTGCTGCTGGGGATGTACAGATGACAAAATCTTCCTGTGAGTCAGGAAGAAGACTGGATGATAATACTGTACTGCAGTCTGCCACAGATGTTGTCAAAGAAAACACAGCAGCCACCAAATACCAGGGTGAATCAGCAGCGTTGTATCAGCAGCAAAGTCAAACATATCAGCAGATTAGGAATGAGTTTTTTGGACAACAGGAACTCCGGGACTGCAGGGATTCAGCCGGCCAGTGGATAAGAGGAGGTGTTCTATTTGAAGAGAATTTTCAAAAGACCTCAGAATTTAGCACCAAATTTCCAGCAGCTCCCCCACGCACTCTCCCCCTGAAAACACAGTGGTCCCGAGACAGAGCGAGCAACATGGACAACAGCCACATCCACCACAGGACCCCCAACCAAGAAACAGCCAAGAGGAAGCAAGCGGTAAACCATCTGCCCCCTAACCTGTTTGTCAGTCATCGGAAAGTAAAACATTGCATGAGCTTCAGGCGATGTCGTGCAAATCTTGTTTTTACCATCTAAAAACAAACAAGAGAAAAATAAATCACACACATGCATAAACTTCAGAACTCATGTGGCTGTGTATGAGAAAGCAAAAGTTTCTGTTTCTTCGCATCGCCTCATTGATCGACTCTGTTCACGTCCATGGCCTAGGGAGCATTTCGCTTTCCCTTCTTCCCCCTTCTGCAAATCTTGACATCTGCTTGGCCATTTCAGAACACTGAGGGCCTTTAAGCAAACTTCCCATTGCTTAAGCTTCAGGCGTCCCTTTTATCCCACCTAAACTTGTCACGTTAACACCCGGTCGCTCCTTCCAACACTCAGAGTGAAGGTGGCTGCTGTTGCAAGGAGTGCAAGACCTTTTCCACCATTTTTCTTTGAAACCTCTTTTTCCACATAATTTGAATCTTTTGTGTAAATGGCTGAGGAGGCCATTTGAACCAAATGTTCTGCCTTGGCACCTCTGCAGCAATAGCAGAAAATGAAAAAGGCGATTAGATCTAATCACTGGCTGCAGGGCTGCCAAACCTCTTCAGGGTTCAGGCATTCATATGCTGCATTTAAAAATATGAATACCTTTTTCCTGAAAGGGATTTTGAAAAATCAAGCCTTTCAGTGCATGGCATTACCATTGCACTTGCAGTCATTTTTAATGATATCAACCTGTGAAATATACCCAGTTTGCATGCGTTTGACTGCAGCGTTAAGGCTTTGGAGTTTGTATGCTTATCGTGCAGGTTTGGCAAAAGCCCCAAAGTTTATGAATGAATTAGGTGTGTTTGCTTACAGATTAAAAACTCAGCAGTGCACAAGCAACATGCTTAATAGCTGTGGAGAGTGAACACTGGAAACTTGGGCTCTCCGGATATCAATTATCAGCCATGCTGCGCAAAGAGCAGAAATTGACATCAAAGCAGTTTCAAAGAAAACTTTTGAACTCTCATATTTTCCGATGTGCTTACACATTAGCTATAGGGAGGCATTATAACCTGTGGCTGTATTTCTACAATTTCACGCATGTTTTTCATGTTGTTGTTCGCATTTTGTTTGTTTTTTAATTTTCTATAGGAGACACCTCCCACCCCTGCTATACATGAGGAGCCTCTTAACGAAGCCTCAGTGAGTCATCCCTCAGCTCCTCTCATATTTATTATTTAGTCACACCTTGGGGAAATGAGTAAATACACTACAATTAGATATTTGACAGATTTTATTCAAGCTGTTCTTTGTAGTGTGTTTGTTTTCAGCACAGTCTGCAAAGTCATATCTAATCAAAGAGGAAACTGCCAACTCGACATTGTGACTAAATCTCGTTTCTAATATTTTATAATGCTATTAATTGTTCAATGAAAACGTCTCCATTTTTAATTTTGATCAGAGATCACTAGAGAAGTTAATGTATCTGAACTTTGCTTCACTTTACTTGAGGTAAATCACATTTTATATATAAATGATCATCCTTATCCTCTGTAGAGGGAACCATGGGAGAGGCGTCTGGGCTCTGTATCAGAGGACGATCAGGACCACGAGATCCTGTACTTGAAGGAAACCCACCTGGGCATTGAGCGCAAATGTTCCAGCATCACGGTCAGCTCTACATCCAGCTTGGAGGCTGAAGTAGATTTCACCGTCCTCACGGACCTGCACACAGGCATGGAAGAGTTCTCCAGGGGTATGTCAGAGTTGGGAGAGAGGGATTTGTCACCGGACGGGGGTCTGCGCTTCGGCATTGACTTGCTCCAGCAACAGCATCAGCAGAGCCCCTCGGAGCCACCTCCTCCCTTAGTATCAGCTCCTCTGTCCAGAGGAGCCAGCAGCAGTCCTCCAGCCAAACAAATCCAAGCTGAAGAAGTCCGACCAGATGTTAAACGGCCCGATGTGCAGGTGACCAAAGTTTTCATATCAGCTGTGTAGAAGCACTGAGAGATGTCTACTCCCTTAGTTTGCTTTGTTTTCATGCTGCGCTATTTTTAGGCACCTAAAAATATGCATCTTGGCTCCTTTTAATTCAAACTGCAGTGCAGGAAAGAATTTGTGTTAATTTGATCTGAAAGCGTCACAAAATAGCATGAAATCATTATTCTGCTGCTTTATCTCTCTGCATGTTTTTAACTGGGCACTTGAGAAATAAATAAAGGAAAGTGTGAATGCAATGGAAACAACAGGAAAACCAAACTGAATTCCTGACTTGTAAGCCTTTTCCCATAAACCCACCATGTCCACCCTGCTTGTCGTTCCCAGTCATGTTGTGATCACTCCCAAAATGGTTCTCACAGTTTGTTTGTAAACTTGAGTTTGTGTTCAGGATTTGAGTTGTAAAAAAGCAGTGTTGCTAAAAATAGACATTCTGATGCCTTTAATGCCTAAAATCCACAAAAGACCAGATAAAAGATGCAGTAGGTGGCTCACATACAGGAAAGGGATATGGTTTCACTTTGAAGCTCTTTATCAAGCTTTAAAGAAGGTAAATAAAAGCAACACCCATTTGTTTCCTTTTCTTCTTTTTTGTTTGTTTTAATTTATTGCTTATAAGGTAAAATATCTCTCTTAAGCACCAAACTTCAGATCCCTCTCATCTGCATTTTACATTATAGCTTATCTTTTGCTTTCTGTCCTGATTAAATAAGGTTCCTTTTGGCAAGCATTCAATTTCAAGCCTTTTAAAACCCCAGTTTCTGCACCGAGCCTCAGAAAAGCATTACTTACTATACATGCCCTTAAATGTGAAAACATTTCCTTCTCTCAAGCCTGTAGTTCCCAAAAAACCAAAGAGGTCGGTGCCCGTGTCTTCGTCGGTGGATCGAGATCAATCACATAGAGAGGCTGGTCGCGTCTCTGCCGTCACACCACTGAGCAGGGAGGGCAGTGATGTCAGGCCCGCACCAACAGTTAGAAAGACGGACGTCAGGACGGAGACTCAACCCAATGGGTCAGAGGTCACCACAACCATCGTGGAGTTCACAGATCAGGTTAATTACATAATATTTACAGAAAGGTAGGCCTCTTACTGTTCTGAATAGCTGGATAAAATAGACTGAATCTGTCTGTTTCAGGATCACGGTATCACTGGACTCGGTGAAGTTTCTTACTCTACGAGACAGAGTGTATCCCCTGTGAGTACAGACAAGAGGACCTCTCCAATTTTAACTCAACCTGCGGCACATTCCATTCGGCTCTCCAGGGTTCAAACCTACTTACAAAGCCCAAAGACATGAATTAAGGAACATGTATCTCACTGAATGTCATAAAATACCACAAATGAATTACTATTTGTCCAACTCTTACTCTATAATGAGATGTGTATGTGGGTCTTTATAATATTTCCCCAATGCCTTCGCAGGTGCACAAGGGCAGTCTTGGAAGAGAGACATCAGGATCGCCCATCCTTGTCTCTGAAAATGTTACCTCAGCTACCACTCATGTCACAAAGGTAGAGAAGCACAAATACGGCTCACAAAGTGCACATTTAATTTTGAGCCTCTCTTTTAAATATAAAGGCTGTTAAAAGAAAAGCTGTTGTATGCTGCAGACGGTGAAAGGAGGATATTCAGAGACCAGGATCGAGAAGAGGATCATAATCACAGGAGACGATGACGTAGACCAGGAACAGGTGAGCTGAAATTGACAAATGAGCTCTGTTACCTTGGCACCCCACAGCACACTTCAGCCTTCATGTTTAAGTGGTGTGATTGGCTCGCCTGAGAACAGCGCAAGATTCTAATCAATCTGTGCAAGGCCGAGACAAAGGAGATTCATCCAGCAGCTACCGTCCCTGCTACTTTTTCATGCACCCCACTGGCTATAAAAACACTTACACACCTGTTCTATGTGCTTCAGTCAATATAAGGTTTTGTGATTTTCTATACAAATATTCATTAATAAAAAGTAAAACCTACTTGCTAGCTGAATTTTATATAAACATATAAATTATCAAATGAGCATTTGGCCGTCTAAAGACAATTATTCGTAATTTCAGCTCCATCATCATCTGAAACGGTGTTGTTTCTGTAGGGCACAGAAAAGTTGCATAAGATGTCAGTTCATTTTATTCAAGACACACAGTTCACTCTTTGCTTTCAGGCTCTGGCAATTGCTATACAGGAAGCCAAGCAGCAGCATCCAGACATGCAGGTGACCAAGGCAGTTGTTGTCAGGGAAACAGAATCATCCACCGAGGACCGACACGGTGCATCAGAGGTACAGGTGGCATCTTGACTCCATGCAACAGTGGATGGGATTTTGCCTCCTTTAAACTCTTTTGAGGTTAGGGGATTTAACGTCTCTCTTTTCTTTGCTGCAGTCCTGATTTCCTGACACAAGAGTGCCCCCCTTTGGACCAGAAGTGTCAGTACCGGACCTGAAATTGCCACCCACCATCCCAATTGATTAAAGACTACTGCCTGAGGCGCTCTGACGGAGCCTCTTGTACAAGTTCACACATAAAGCTGAAACAGGAATCTTTAGACTATTTAATTTGTATTAGAACATTTCATTATTGAAATCATCGTCATGTTCAGTGGAGTGATTTTTTTTCCTTCTATTTTGCAGTCGAGCTGCACAAATACAAAGAAAAGGGGAAAAAAAACAGCATAATTTATCATTTTAAATGGTTGATAAGATGCCACTAGAATTCCAAATATCTGGAAAAATTTAAGACATAATCCAAGTAGGTTCCCTGCAAATCTCTCAGGGTCTATATGTTCAAATTATTCACTTAGGTATTTCTAAAAGAACAGGGAATTCATGTGCAAGGGTGCAGTCACACACAATGTGGAATAATCCAAAGGTGCGTGCCATGGTGGTACCCATCCTGTGGAGAAAGTATCTTTGGGAATTTTGGATTATAAGTGGCTTATATTCTGATCATGTGATTCCTGCTGTGTGTGCTGAAAAAACGAAACAAAAAAAAGTGTTTACATTGTGTCACTGAGTAACAGAACCCATTACATGTAGCTCCAGTACCGTTAAAGCATCCAGTGATGCGGGGTTTAGCGAAAACTTCAGTTTTTATAGCTAGTCGAATAAACAAATACGCTTTGTTCCATCCCATCCCGCTTAATGATGAAGATGCACTGATTAGAGATGATCGCGGTCCCCTGGGGGTCTTTATTCAAGTGTTTAGCAGGGACCAGTGTTAGCTATCTAGTAATATTTGACTTACATTCAACATATCTCGCCCTCGATGCGTGGGTGGTAAGTATGCATATCTGCATATATGTCTTGACATTAGGAGCTGTTAATACACAGTGTACCTGTTGTATTTATTCAAACAGTGGCGATGTAGTTTCTGAGCATGCTGATGTTTCAGAACGAGCCCACTTTCTCTCCTCTCCCGGCCTTTAGATACGCGCTCAGAACTCACCTGGATTTAATACCGCATTGGCCGTTGTGTGTAGTAAGTACATAGAGTAGGCTTACATCCCTTGTTCAAGTCACAGAATGGGCTCCTGCATCAGTAAAAGTAGTGTATGAGATAACTTTTGCATGGTGATGATTTCTTTCAGCTGAACTGTAAATGACTGTGGTGGAAGGATGGATGATAATGTCCATGACAGAAACACCCTGAGAAATTACAAAGCTGTAGAGACTGACAATTAACACAGAGAAATGAAGTGTATTTATGAGAACATGTGGGAAATGTCAAGTACACCGTACATTCAGTTAAGACAGCACGGTCAGGTATTTTGTTACAGCCCTCTTACACTCTCATCTCTTCTGAAACCACTTATGACAGTTAACTGATCCTAACCTAGCAGTTTTCTACTTATTTGCCAGTGAATGAACATAATGTAGGCCACTCAAGCTTACATTCTCCAGGCTGAAATGGCATTATGCATCAGAGCTCTGCCGATGCTCTTTCGTGTAAAGTACCATTCTAGAACTAAAATATACAGTAGGAGAAGCATCTTTGAGCTTTTAGTTGTGTGTGATTTGGTACATGGATGTTAGAGGGATGCTGTAGACATGTAACGTGCCAACTGAGGTAGCAGTCAAACTGTACAAACGCTGGTTTTGTATGAAATAACTTTATATGAACAACTTTTAATTACAAGAGTGTCAGAAGGTCAAATGCTCACATCTTTGGTATGACATGGTTTCTCTTTAATTAGGGTGTCTTAAAAAAATGGTACGACTTCTGTAACTTTTTCAAAACTCATATTTTATATATAGATGAATACATGCAGCAGAAAATTCATTCAGTTGATAAAAGCAATGTTAAAAGCTGCCACTTAAGGTTCATGATGAAATTACTGGCTTTCAGACACTAAACTATAAAGTCTATGTTCACATGTCTAGTGTAAATTTTGTGTTTCTTATTTTGGTTCCAAAGTGATGGTTAGTCATGGATGTGGGTGTCAAACTGAAAGGTGGAAAAAAGAATAATGCAGCCATGCATACCTTGTACTGTATATTTGGTGCTGTTTAGTGGATTGTGAAGATGTATAGTAGTTAATGGCCAGGGGCTTGATGTACACTAGGGGGCACCAGTTACCTAAAAGAAGCCAGCTTAGCGGCAGCATCGAGCATACCCAGCTGAAGTCCTTCTCGTCATTCTTCACGTAGAGGCAAATTATTGGAGCAACCAGCAAGGTCTAACATACCTCTCTGTCCAGAAAAGGCCTGCTCATGGACATGTGACAGCGACCAGACTGTAATAACCAGACTGTGAATAATCACAGACCCTCGACTGTGGCTGAGACACGTGGTGCCGAAGTGTGATTGGATGACTTCTGGCAGGCCCTTAAACCTAGCCTTGTCCTTCTGTACAGACCTCTCCTGCTCCTCCTCCTCTGCAGCTTCATCTCTTCTGCTCTGCTGCTTTCCACTGCTTAGTGCTGTGTCCTTGCTGTACATTGTACTTGCATTCATTTGAAAACAAATAAAAATGAGAGGGAAAAAAAAAGGAGAACAAAATAAATGAGAGTCCCTCTGTTTGGTCTCTGTAACACAAGTCAGGTTTCATTCATATGTTTTTTTTAGGCAATGATTATTGCATATTTACCTATTGCTGCATTTATATTGTTTCTCAGCTTTAGTTAAGCTACTGCCAGTGCAACAACAGCTTGGAGAAAACAACTGGATATATGAGTATACACAATTCAAAATATTGTTTTGGAAAAAAAATCAGTGTTGTACATCTGTATTTGAACCTTTTTCCTCCCCAAAATCCATACATGCTAGACTGTTTCAGGGACATCCTTACACACTCTGAACATCTATCTTTTTTTTTACTCACCCAACACTTGCTCACTCTGGGTTGGACCCCATTTTGCCTTCAGAACTGTCTTAATTCTTCAAAGCACAGATCCAACAAGGTGCTGGAATCATTCCTCAGAGATTTTGGTCCACATGAAATGTCAGGATCACACAGTTGCTGCAGATCCATGATGAGAATCTCCCGTTCCAACACATCCCAACGGTGCCTTATTGGATTGAGATCGGGTGACTGTGGAGGCCATCTGAGTACAGTGGACTCACTGTCATGTTCAAGAAACCAGTTTGAGACGACTTGAACTTTGTGACATGGCACATTATCATTACATGGGTACACTGTGGTCATAAAGGGATGGACATGGTCAGTAAAATTGTTCAGGTAGTTGCCACTATTCTATTGGCTTATTAGATATTTGCCGTAATATGCAGCTGAACAGGCATGGGTTGCACACACACACACCCCAAGGCACTGGTTTCAGTGACAATTAAAATTTCTTTATATTAAACCTTGGGCTAACAGGCCTTATCCAGTAGTGTTCCACAAACACGAATCTACAGACTTTTCTGATGTGCTCTGATCAGTTTCTTTGTGCTGTTTGCTTTTCTTTCATTCAGCTTTGCCAAATATGGTGTTGCTAATATCTTATTCAAGTTTCCGATTCCTCTTGGTGGAACATAATGAGCGGAGGTTTCCGGCTTCTCTGAAAGTGGAGGATTTTTATTGTTGGAGCACCACTAGAAAATATGCTTAACACCCTTATAAAGGCTTGCATTGCACAAGAAGAAAGGTATATGAAAAGAAAAGTGTGCATAGGAGTTCTGTTCATATAATTTAGTGCTGAATGAATTGAACTGAATATGCAGTAATATTCTCAGTCAAGGTTTTGTTCTTCCCAATGTAGTTTGAAACTGTGAAGAAAGCAAAGCTTTTGCAGGTCAAATGCACAATTAGAGGATAGGTTTGATGAAGTTTAGTGCTGCAGAGTTTCAGCCAGTTTACATACATCTGTATTCATAGCCGAAACTATTAAACCTCTTTTTAACATTTTAACAAATTAAATATAAGGTCATTCATTATTGGCTTCCTTTTTTTTAAACTTGGAAAATATCCACATTCACACTTTTCCAGAGCAGTGATGGCGTTTAAAAAAAGTCCACAGAGAACCATTAAATGGATTAGGCTTTTTTGGATTTTATGAGCCTCTGCTAGAAATGTGAAAATTATACCCACATGTTTGGAAAGTGGGTGGTCCGATGGAAAATGCAGCACTTTGATTTTGAAGTACACAAACTTCTCTCCTCTCCTGACATCAACGAAAGTGTCAAGGAAAATGGCATTATGTTTATTAAAAGCAGGTCGTTCCGTTCAGACACCCTAAGCAAAGTACATACACTGACCAAATTCATGCCTAACAGCAGCTGACAGTAAAATACTGCTGCTACTTTGTAATATTCCAGAAAAGCCAGTAATAACTGCCACTTACTGTATTACAATGCTCATTATGAAGGACAAAAGACAAAGGACTGTTGTTTGGGAGTCCAAAAAATGGCTAAAAAATATGATCTAAATTATAGCATGACTGAGCCAAAATACAATGCAGATAAACAAAAGGAGTATAAATAAAACCTCTTTTGAATAATAACAACATTGGATATAACGATAGGACTTAAGGCTCATTTGGGACCTGAGGATTTCATACATACAGTGTACGACAATGCAGCTTACATTGTTCAGCGTGCTTTTGTTACACTTTTCATAGATGACGGGAGAAGGTAAGACATCAATTAGTCAACAAAGATCTGCTGTTTACAATGGAAGTAATACTGGGATGCTCGCGCAGCATTTTCTCACAATACAACAGGTATAACTGAACCTTGTTGGCCCCATACCTTTGGTTCCAATCAGTTTCATGGCAACTCTGACGTTTTGATGTAACATGAAAGCATGAATAAAATCCAGGCAAAGTTATAAAAGTCTCAGATTCTGGTTGTCATAAAGCAATGAGACTTAGCTCCCCGCTTTATTTATTTATTTTTTTTTTGGCAGGGATGACTAAGACAGTTGTTCTTCCTTATTAGAGCGCGGGTGGTTTTCCAAAGACAGCCCAAAGATAGTAGGGAAATGGCTTCAACCACTTCCTGTCTTACATCAAGCTTATTTATAATCAGTGGCTTTAGGGCTCCTTCACTCTGTCATGTTTAAATCCCATCATCCAACAAAAGTCCAGTGGAACATACACATCTGTTTAATAAAACCTGCAAAGCCCCTCAGCGAAAACATATACACATTCGACTGTGGCCTCGAAGATGAAAACCATACGAGAATATCCACTGGTTAGAAAGGAGACGAGAGAGAGGGGGGGGGGTGGGGGGGTATCTTCAAAGAGACTGCAGTTGAGTCATGGTGTCCTTTCAGTTCCATAAAAGCAACTTCTGAAAGAGCCAGTTCCTTTCAGCAACCACTTTAGAAAGGTGGAGGAAAAGAATCTTCCTCACAAAGCGATCTTTGTAGAAAGAAGAGGAAAGACACAGTAGTGTAGGAAAGGGAGCAGGTAGGAATGTGGCTGTCAGCCTCTTGTTGTCTTTGACCTGCTTTTTCTCCTTTTAATAAGCAGCGGCAGAGCCTGGTTCCTGCAGACATTTGTCATAGCACCGTTCTGGCTGTGATGATTAGGGTTGCAAGACTGACCAAAGGGAAGGCCATGAACTCGGAGGCTGCTCCCACGGCTATGACGTCTGAAAAACACAATCAAATCAAAATCCAACAGGTAGCTCGCTCTTGCATTTGCAAAGTCTGGCGGGGTCCAGAAATGCATGAAAACACTGCAGGCAGTCATTGAGTTCAAACTTATACATGAAGGCTTCGCATACATTATCACAGTAAAGAACAGCCAGCACAGTACAGTAAAAAAAACGGATGCAGGATGCGAGTGCACGCAGTTATCAATAGATGGCACTAGTACAACATGTTCAGCTATGGGAGCACCCCAAGTTTTAAAGCGCTGGACTGCTGAGGCGGGCACAGCATCAGCTTGATTCAAATGGCACATCCACTCTCAGACAACCTTCTGGCTATACTTCGAGAAAGCTGGAGATCATTTTCTTGTTGATCGTACATGTCTCCCGGTCTATGGATACGAGACTATTTTACAGCTAATGTGAAAGAAGAAATGGCTTATTTGAGACTAATTTTGCATTAATTAATTTGGAAAAATACTTCCTGAAAGAGTCTCTCAGATAACAATTTATCTATTTAATACAGCTGCAGGGTGTGTTTGCACGGTGCCAGACTTGCACTACGTGCATTGTTAGACTCGTACGCCTGGATCAAAAGAAATGCTGTCACAGGATTTTTCTGCAGAGAAACTAGAGAACCTAAATTACTTCCACTCAGAAAAGTGGTAGAAAAACTGAAGTGGATAGAAATTCATTCCGAAGCATGTGCAGGTGTGTGTATGGCGATTCTCGGTCATCTTCAGCCCGAGCTCAACTGCATGCATTCTCACAAAAACAGACGGTGTTTCAGGACTGTCCCACCTGCTATCTTGGGGATGGTAATCTGGCGGCTGCTGATCCCTTCACCTCCCTCACTGAAGGGTTTAATTTGGATCACATAGCCTTGGTTGACTGGCAGCGACAACTCCAAGGAGGTGTTGTTGGTCTCCACCACATTGGGACGGCTGTGCTTGTCCTGGCTGTACATCACCTGAAGGAAACACAGTGCGAAAGATGGTGACAGAGTGTGGCGTTGCTTGAAGTAACTCACAATCCTACATTTGAGTGGTTTTCTTCCTAATACACTGAGCTGCAGCTCTGCAAGATGGAATGAGCAGAATCTGAAAGTAACAAGAACGAGACTTATTCTTTAGATATCTGCACATGACTGGGCTGGATCACCAGAGGAGAGGGTGCAGCAGAGATAAGGAGAATGTAGGAAATCATCAGTGCTGACTTTTCGGCTGCAGCTTGGATGCTCATATGCCCATTTTTGACACACACTAAATTCCACTTTCACTTTAACTTTTAATGGGAATAATGTGTAGTGACGGCTAAGAACATGTTTTTGTGCTTTTGCATGTTTAGAGTATGAGGCTGCACACAGATGCCCTTTTTATTTACATCCATAAGCCAAATGACACTTCAGAAAGACAGATGAAGATTAGTGGAACCAACCCTGAAGCAGGCATTATAATATCTATTGTGCACTTGATGCTGCTATGGCAAGTTAAATGTCACAATATGGGAAGATGAACGTCAATCAGATTTTACCACGTGTGCGTACTGTGTTTCCTGAGATGACTCCTTCAAAAAATTTGTACGATTGAAACTAGGCGGCTAAAAATAATGGGTGCTGTGGGTGTGTGGGTTATCACAGGAGTGCGGTTTTAAGGAGAGGAGGCAATTTGTGTGGGATCTCTAAGGTTAAACTGAAATGCAGCAGAATATTACAGCGATACACTTTATAAAATGAGGTGCCCATTTTATTAATGACACTCCAAGAAGTTTATCATGTGTTCATAAATAACAGCGTGCGCTTATGGAGTAAATGGACCAAGTAACAGTCATTCTCTGCTATGTTACTATCTATAAAAACATTTACTTGCCAGGTTTCAGCTGACTCTCGCTCAGGCAGTCTACGTGTAAAACTTCCCACGTTTTACCTTGTATCCTGTGACTTCTGATTCATTCTCCAGGGCGTGCACTTGGTCCCACTTCAGGATGACCTTGGAGTTGGAAGTGTTCCACATAATTTTAACTGGGGCTTGACTGGGCGCTGAGTAAGGACAAGGGGAGCAGGGCAAGGGGAAGAGGGAGGAAAAAAAAATAAGAGGCTGTCAAGTCGATAAACAGTCACGAACCAACTCAGCATGAAGGAGATTTCTCATTATCAGTTTATCATCCCACTGTTAGGAGGGAGCGGTGAGAACAGTCCTATGTTTAGTTGCTGTTGGGTGTGTCAATGAGGAAGTGACAAAAAGACATCAAAGAATTTGTATCATATAATGAGAATGTGGCAATTATATTATAAGCCCACGTGAGCATAACATGAGCATAACATCTGTCTGACAATTAAAGCTTTTAACCATTATTCATGACTTCTTGCTCAAACATTTGCATGCAGATGACGTGATACATTGCTGAAAATTACAAACAGGGATTAAAGCATACATGACATGCATGCCAGCTATAAAAAAGAGAAAAATTAGGGGAAATGACATATAGACGAGAGGGGGGGGGGGGGGGCACCTATTCCTTTACCAGCCAACCCGGAAGGGGGAATA
>VUQK01043962.1:26357-38289 GCA_015106715.1 Bujurquina vittata
TGTCGCGAGCGATAGAAGAAAAAAAAAAGTGGGGGACTGGGAACCGGCACAGAGGGGGGGGGGGGGGGGGGGGGGGGGGCGCATCTATTCCTTCACCAGTCAGACCTGCAAGATGAATAACGCTGTGCGGCAGTCATTTAAACTGGCATCTACTTTAAGAATTGGCCACATCTATTAAAATGAAAAGCCTTACGACATCTGTTAGTTTCATGCTGTTTACATCAGTGAGATGCCAGGATACGCATATGCGAGAAGCAACCATAAAAACCAACAGAAATATTTGGATGTTTGGAACAATGGCTTTGTAAATATTTTATGTGGAAGAAACATCTTTAACGCATTTCAAGTCTCAACGCCATAAAACACAATTTGGTGGACAACAATGACTCTTAAAATAACAATTGACACAAATGAAAGCTCCACATTCTTCTGCAGTGAATGCTTCCTTCATCTGTTACTGGTGAAATCCAATACCCCGAATGAGCCGTGCAGGAAAAGGAAGAAGAGGGAAAAAAACAAACAAACAAGAAAAACAATACACAAAGGAACGCCGTCATTCGCCTTCAGTTTCTTGCAACCAGTCCTTACGTGGTTTCTTGGTTGTGACATTGACTATGTTGCTCTGTGGACCCACTCCAGCGCTGTTATAAGCCCGTAGAGACACGTAATAGGTACTGCTGCCTTCTAGATCCCTGATGAGCACTGAGGTTTTATTCCCGGCTGTCCTGATCACAGTGGCTGCATCTTGCTTTTGCTTCTCACTCCAGTACTGCAACTGAACACACAAAAACACGCAGGTTATGCCTTATCTGTCCGCATCTAATTTGCTGCTCAATATTCTCTGTGGGCATGAAAGCCGGAGGGCCCTCATACAGTATACTTCAGTTTACTTCTTCATAAATGAATAATATAAACAGTAATGCAAAAAGGCCGCAAACAGATAATGGCACTAGCTATTCCTGTTGTTGTCCACCAAGACCTATTGTGTGGGCATGTGTGGGTTTGACCTCATAGCCTAGGATGCGTCTGCGGTTGTTGCTCCAGGGCAGTGGCTTCCAGGTGACCTCTACTTCGGACGCTGACACACTCCGAGCCTTCAGCCTCCCTGGAGCTCTGCTGGGCTCTAAAAGACAAACAGGGAAAGGGAGGGTGACATGGATTTATTAAGCCTATTGCCACTGTGCGACTTAATGAATATATAGAAGCACCCTTCCAAATGATGTGAAGAGGAGCATCCACTGGAACCTGTAACACCAGGTGTAATGTAATACATTTACTTTATGGTTTTAATAGACCTCGATACCAACCGGCACAAACGCAGTGTTAACGTAATAATGCGGGAAACACTTTGAGCTAAACATAATTATTCTTTTATTTATCGTCATACACTTCAGTTTTGTTCCACTTCATTCATTTAGGGCCAGTTGACAACGACAGTGTTGTTGTTTTATACTGTAAGGTAAACACCCTATAATAATAGAAAGAGAAAAACCAATGATCTGATTATCCTCTATGAGCAATCACTTGGCGACGCTTGGGAGGAAGATCTCTGTTTTAGCAGAATGAGACCTCCACCAGAACCAGGCTCAGGGAGGGGCAGCCATCTGCCACGACCGGTTGTTGGGTGATGGGAAAGGGAAGAGAGAAAAGACGAGCACAGAGGGAAGGATTTTTCTTCTTTTACTGTGCAATCGACAAACTTTGGGTGTGAAAACATAATTATATTTCAGTTATTTCTGGCAACTTTTTATTGGTGAAAGAACCTTATTCTGGTGTTTGTGTATGTGGATGGGAGTAGGTGCCAAACTTCAACCAAATAAGACTGCCATTGCTGGGATGTTAAAGCCCACAAAAGCTTTAAATCTCAATAGTTGAGGTATTTTCCTGTAACATTAAATATTCATGACAAAATGAGTAATTAGTATAACGATGCATGAAGGTAAATTACCAGTAATATGTTATCAGGAATGTGAGGGTGTGATTTAATCAGCTGATTAGGTTAACACCAGCGTTTGGACATCAACATCAGGGGTAGAGCTTCCTGATATGCATTGCACACAGACTTATTAATCACCAAGTAGGCATGCACTAAATCATACTCTGCTTTATTGTATTTCTCTCTAAATGGGACCATAATTTACAAAAATTACCATGAAACTATAATGACAGTCAATGAGGCCATAAACATAATAGGAAAGTGTTAATTGAGGTCAAAAATCAAGTGAGATTTTTTCTATAGACTTCTTTATGCAACCAGAACCCTCCTGGCTCCAGTCTGTAGATGAAAAGAAGGATAAATCCTTCTTTTATATACAGTCTATGTTTAGGATCTGAAACCAGTGTTATGAAGTATAGTTTTTGTTTTATTATGGGAGTTCATAAGTTTGAAATTATAGTAAAATGTGACAAAAAGACTAAGATTAATTAGTAAATGCTGAAACATTTACAGTAAATCATTGCGTATCATCACTGGCACAGATGCTGCACATTCCCATGTTTAAATTAACAAGTCGTGCGGCTTTAAGAATACACACCTTCCTCTGCTGAGTAGATTGTGGTCACAGGACTGAACGGGCCTTCTCCCTTGTTGTTGTAAACCCCAACTTTGACTTGGTAGGGGGAGAACGGAGGGATGCTCTCATTCTTGAAGACATATCTAGAAGCGTCTGGGGATGTGACAGCAGCCTGCATCCAGCCCTGCGCCCCGAGTGGGCGGAAAGCTACCACATATCCAAAGCCCGGACCGCTCTGCATCTCCTCGGGAACAGGCTAAGAGGGTACAAGATGACTCAGAGGAATGACTCAAGAGAGAACTGCATGAATGATCTCGAAGATATGAACAACTAAAAGAAATCCAACTCTGCAAAGGTAAGGGCACTTAAAGGAGCAGGGCTCAGGGCAATACTGTACATGCAAGAGTTTCCCTGAAATTATCATTCTGTCTGGTAAACGGCACAATAAGCAACATTTAGAACCAAAGGATATCACACCAGAGGCTACACCTCGCTCTCTGTGCTATTTTATTTACAACCTAGAAAGCTTTTGTGCAAAAAGTCAAGCCAAGGGCGATGTAGGGCAGCAAAACAGCAGTGGAGACTTCCAATGAGCCAAGATAAAAAACCAGCACACATAAATTAGGCAAATAACAAAAGCAGAAACATTTTTGTTTTTAATTCTTTACTTTTAGGACATTGGCTGATGTCTGACTACACTCACTTTTTGCTTTCACCTTTACTTTACATTCAGATAATAATATTAACAGTGACAACAGCGAGAAACACCAAATAACAGTGTACTGTATGTAAACGCACACTTACCTCCCAAGTGATAACCAGCTCAGAGCGTCCTCCACCACCACCGCTCACCCTTGCTGGTGTCACCCTGGAAACTAATAGATTTTAAAAGGGTTAGATGTTCACATCTAACACGTTCTTTAGTATTCATGGAATATATAGTGTTCTGTTTCTCACCATGAAAGCTGCTTTTGGTTTTGAACATGTTCAAGCAAGTTACAAATTTCTTGAATTTAGATTTAGAAGAGTACTTCACAAATTTACCATTGCACTCCTATGACACTGTTAGACAAGGAATGGATGAAAGCAGATGCCAGAAACATAAGAGCTTTTTCAAATAATGGATGCTGCCTAAACCACTTTAGAAGGTTTAGCAGCATTTTCATAGCTCCTTGATAGCCCACAAAAATTACACATTAAGGAAAAATAAATGTAAATGTTTCAAAAATGCAGCAGTGCTTTTGGTCTTACTGTGAATTAGAGCTCTGCAGCTGATGTCAAAAGAATTCTGTGAGGACTGATTATTGTCAGAAAACATACTGAATTGTTTTTATTGTGGTTTTAATATATCTTTAATGTTTATGTCCATGTGTATTTATGTATGCATGTGTAGGTGGAGTTATGTATAAAAATGATATATTAACACCGCATCTTTTTACACATTCAAGGTGGGTGACTTTATTGAAACATTTCAACTTTAATTTAAACCAGCTTTGACTAAATTTAATGCATGACGGTTGTAAACAAAACATTTTGTATATACTTGTGCAATAAAGCTTTTTGAAGCGAACTAATCGTTGTCAGTTCTTTCAGTGTATGACGAGCAGAATTTGGAAAGCGGTTGTGTCGATGTTGGTTATCAGAAGGAATGTGAGGAGCTTCTGATACGTACGCATTTCTTTGGTGCGGGCCTTTTTGGAGGGTCTGCTGGGCTCTCCTGTTCCAATGCTGTTGGTTGCCAAGACTCTGAACTCATACTCCACCCAGGGGCTCAAGTCAGTGACAGTGGCTGACAGCTGCTTCCCCCCTAGCAGCTCAGGAACTGAGAAACATCACAGAAATAACCTTTCATCAAACCCTGCAATATATTCCACAGAACATTAGCCAAGCGGGTGATGTGTTATTTATTGCCATTTCATGTGTGCCGTTTAGAAAGAATAGCTACCATCACTCCTTTTAAATCTTTCACTAAACTTACCAATCAAACAAGCTACACATATATTTAAACAGGCATACCTGTGGTAACAGCTTGCCAGCCGAGAGAGAAGGGTGTTCTGGCCTGGATGGTATAGCTTAGGATAGGACTGTGGTTGTCTGTGCCGGGACCCCAGGACAGAGAGGCAGTAGTCTCTGTCATCTTAGTCACCTGACAGTCCACAGGGGGGCCTGGAGGGCCTGGAAGGACAATTAGTTACACTTCACTATCATGTAATGATACATAATGGCTGATGCTTAGAGGTGACTTAAGAGAAAAATTAGACCAAAAAGTTTCAGCATACCAGGAAATAGAGTGCAGTCAACAGTTGTAATGATAGATGTGTACCAAAAAAGGGAAAAACATTTTTCTTGCAAATGTAGTCTTTCTACATTTAAATATGATTTTGTGGCTTTGCTGCCATCAGAATCTCTGCCAGGGTCTGCAAGATAAATTAGAGCATACGCAATTTAAGAGATCGTACAGGAAAAAGGAGAAATAAAATGCTTTAATTGATTACAAGAAGTAATTATTTGCAATCTTTTATTCAACTTTTGGTATGTTAATATAGACTGATAGAAGGGAAGTTTGTTTCAATCTCAGGCTCATGAGTCAGCTGTAGTACATGTGTTTATTCCCCAATTTAATGTGAGTGACACATAAGCGGCTTTGGTACTTACAGTAGCTGTTTGCTACTCCAGTGAAGTACAGGATTACTGCTATTATCTTTTCCTGGCATTTCCACTATGGACCACCACTCCCACCTCCCAAAAAAGTTCAACATATATTTTTATTCTTTTTGAAATACGTTTTGAATTCCTTCTGATCCATAGGAACATTTGGAGAGTTTTTCCAGTTCACTTATGAAATCCTGCCAGTTACAAGAAAACCACTTACAAATGCTATGGAATAAGAAAATAATGTGACGCTTTAAGTGAAAGCATGTAGTGCTCATTACTCATTTTAAGAGGCTGATCTTCCACGGTTTAGCCACAGTTGAGAGTACAGCTGCAGCTGCTCTGCCTGGCTGTGACAGGTGACGCTGTGGCTGCGTGTGGTTTTTGTTCAGGCCTCGGCTGCTGCTGTGGTTCAGTTTATAGTGGCGCTATATAAATATGTCCAGCCGCTACAATTAGCTGCTAAACTGTAGCTGTTATCCCCCCACCCCATTAAAAAAATAATGTGTCACAGCCAAAATAATAACCGAAGCATAGCAATGGCTACTGCTACAGTCACAGTGCCAGCTGTGTTATCCCAAAGCTGTGACCGTAATCAGTACCAGTCTGTCTCAGCAGCAGTAAGTGAGAGAACTGATGAACAAGCTCCGTTTATCTAAATGTAATGCTTCAGGCTTTTAACCAAACAACCCCAGTTGAGGGTGCACAGACTCTTGCTGTTTTGCAAGAATTAACAACGTGACTTTCAGGGTCTTCGTAGATGTTGCAGATTTTTAAGGTGCATGCCAGCAACAGTGTAGTGATCATTTCTTAACTAGGGGTCTAACACAATACTACTACTTGTATGTCTCTGTTTAGGCTAGCAGTAATTTGGAGTTAAATGTGCATACAGGTACTCGTTGAGCGGTGAAAAAAATAACAGAACAGTGAAAAAAATAAATAAATACACAACAATATGCACTTGTGACTGTTCCACAATAACAGTCATAAGTGCATTGCATGCTGTGTAATTTTCCTTACAAACTGGAGATTGTGTATATAATTGGAAGAGCTCAGAAGAAAAACAACAAATTGTTTGGCAATTTTGAAAGAAGAAAAAAATAAAGATTTCTTTTGATCTTTTTTTCCCACATGAGGCATCCTTACCTCTGACAACCACATCAGTGGCAATAGAAACGCTGTCCACCTTGGTCTGAACAGCACAGGTATACTTCCCAGCATGCCTCAGCTGAATGTTCCGGATCATAATGTCACCATCTGATCGCTGTTGGTGCAGAGGACAGGGAAGTGAAATGGGAAAATTTTAAAGTTGCACAAAGTACAGTGTCACCACGACTTATTTTGGCATCCAGTTCATTACATTACGGAGGGGAACGGTACAACACGAGTCCAGGGACACACCAAATGACTGAGTGCAGCTTTTCATGATCATTTATGAGCACAGATCTTTGTGAGGTATTAAAAAGCTTCTTTCAGCTCCATCCCTTCTATTCTCTCTTATTCCATTTACTCTGCAGACAACCATTCAATGCCAAATGCATTATTAGCTTTGAACTTTAAAGTTGGCACTAATGTTAAGTTGATGTCTTATCTGTGAAAGTAGGAAACTGTGAAAGAGGATGAGACTTGGTAACTACTTTGATGTATAATCAGGGACATTTTAAAGAGATAAAAATTCTGTTGCTCCAAGTCATCCGCTCTTTGATACCATTATTAAAATAACAGAGCCAAGGATATAATGGGTCGCAGATCTCTCACTATGCAAAATTTTATAGTGAGATAACCTTGCTTATAACATCAAGCAGGATACTAGAAAAACTCCTTAAAAAATCTGTAATAATCTATTGTGTGCATTTTAGATACATAAGGTTTCTGTTTTTGCTCTTAGACTGGGTTCAGATTACCAAACACAATTCAGCAGGCTTTAACTTTGATTGAATTTTTAAGAAAATGTATCTGCATTACTGCAATGACCAGCAAACAGAAATGAAAGCACTGACTCAGATATTCAGAGCATTTCACACTGAAAAAGCATGTCTTACTCCTGACACGGCTGTGATAGAAGCACCCATTTACAGTCCATAGTTCCTTAAGTATTTGGACAATTATGGCACTTTTTTTTGCCTCTGTACACCCCCACAGTGGATCTTAAATCCAATATTCAAAATGTGATTTAAGTTCATTTTATTTTAATTGAAGAAGTTTACAAAAAAGTATTCCCTCAGCCATTCTCATAAATTGCACCTCATTTTCAGAGGCTCAAATGTAATTGGACAATTGACTCACAAGCAGTTTCATGACCAGGTGAGACCTGTTCCTTTACTAACAATTTTTCATACTGTCTGGTTAAGTAAAGTCTTTTATGCTGCTTTCTCAGCATGACATAAAATGCTGTGTTTCTTCCACTGCTCTGCCTTTACTGCAGCCACCTTCAGCTGCTGCTTGGCTGTGGTTCTTTCTGCCTTCAGTAGCTGAAAAGCATGCTCTGTTGTATTGAGAGCAAGTAACTGACTTGGCCATTTATCCATTTGCACTGTTAAGTATTGGCTGAGCTTGAGCAGAGAGCATAGCCCTGTAGACTTCAGAATTCCTCCTGTTACTTCTATCAGCAGTCAGTTATTTGATGGGTAACCAAAAAATGCCTTAAGATGTTTTCTGGCCAGTGCATTCATTCTTTTTAAAAAATCTGCCATATTTTCATTTGGCTAATTCTAAACTTTCTGCTATCGTTTTTATTTTTTTCCAGCCCAGTGAGTCCTCCTTCATTTGCACTGACTTCTCTGTGGTCCACATACTGTATCAACGTTCCAGTGAACATGCCGAATCACCTCCAGACCTTTTGCAAGGTTGATTTGTCATGAAACAAAGGAGCAAGCCTTCACTGGCGACTCCACTGCTCGTCAGTGGGTCGTCCAACTACTTTTGATCCTCAGACAATGGGAGACTGTGTATCTATCATAGATTAAAGATGTTCTATAGTTTGAAATCTCAGGATGAGAAATAAAGATTTACAAAACAGCTTCAGTCAAAGCTGTAAAATGTTGGTAAGTTAAGATAACGTGCTCATAGTGTAACATAAAGCATACAATTTTTATTTAACTCATTAAGCTATTTAAAACTGACATTTTTCATATCATTCTGAGCTGTGCCGGGAAAATGTCAGTGAGGGCGTCATAAAGTAGAAATCAAACACCGAGATTCAAACATTTAGTGGAAAAGCACTTGAACATTAAAGTACATTAATAGTAATGCTTTTATTTTACGCATAAGGTCACGACTCGCTCTCATTGTGTACATGTACAGCATGTAGAGGCCTCACTCTCCCTTGAATTCACAGCGGGACTCTATTAATATTAAAAAGCATGCAATAAAGAAAAAGATAAACCAAAGTGTATCCACAAAGAATCAGTTATTAAATAGATGGACTTATTATCATGTCAGCAGTTAGGGCGTGTAAGAGTCTGGTGTGTTTAAATGAAATTCGTTCCTACGTGCAACTGCAAAGCCACTTGTTGTTCATGACCATGCCAAATGCAAAACAAAAAAGAAAAGAAAAAGAAAAACAAGATTTGATATAGAAGACCGGACCTCATAATTGCTTTTCCTTATTAAAAGATGATGATCACATGAAACACATGGCTGAGCTTTGCATTATGAGTTTCTTGGTTGCTGCTTTCGTCAATGTAGGAGGTGTTATTAACAAGCAGAACAAGCAAACATAACATTTTGCTAAGGCTGAAATTAGGATGTTAATAGGAGAAAATATGTTCATTTTAATGGGGCTCAAACTGCTTTTCCTGTGTCTACGTACACTTGGACACAGTCACAATTGAAGTTGTATAATGGATATGGGCTTAAAGTAATGATTATTGACTTTAATTTTAGATTGCTCAGTTTGCAGAAAGAGGCCTTGAATATAATATTATTCCATTAACAGTGAAAAGGTGGTACTGGAACTGAAAATTCATGCTATAAACCCATAAAATGACAAAGCAGCTCTCTCAAGTCTGAGGCCATCTGTTGTAAAACATACTGGAGGCGGTGTGGTGCATGCTGATGATGCAACAGAGGACAAGCACAGGTGAATGAATTTTGACCCTAAGTATTTCTATGATATTTCTGACTTCAAGCTGAAAGTTTACTCTCATTGCAGAGCCAAAACAATCAAAATTTTGTCAGTGTCCAAATATTTCCAGGTTCATTATCTGTAGCATTTCATCTGTAATACAAAACTTGCACGTAGAGAATGTTGTTCTGATATATTGAGTGAAACGCTTCCCACGCGGCTTTTCTTTAAACTCGCCCTCTGATGCTTTGCTTTTGATTTGAGTTCTACAGAGTCATCACTGTCGAGCGAAAACATAAAAAAGAGGAGGATGACACAGAAGCACTTGTTTTACATCTCAGAAAATGTTACCACATATAGGCAGGAAACCTTCTTCTGTCTTTTGTAGTTCCTCCATAATGAAGTTAAAACATCATTTAAACAACTCAAATCAAAAATATGTCTGCGATCTAAAGGGGATGTTCAGATTTAACTTCAGACTTCCACAGTTTCCGACCCTGAAGCTGTGGCTCTCAAACCGTGGGGTGGGCCCACTTGGTGCGGCATAGATCCAGTTCAGGTAGCAATGTGGGGTGAAGCCGAGTAGAACGAATGAAAAACAAAAACGAACAACTTTCCCGATGCTTTACCTTTTTGCTTTAC
Organism: Bujurquina vittata; assembly: GCA_015106715.1. Classification (NCBI taxonomy): domain Eukaryota; kingdom Metazoa; phylum Chordata; class Actinopteri; order Cichliformes; family Cichlidae; genus Bujurquina; species Bujurquina vittata. The sequence continues at coordinate 36,231 of VUQK01043962.1, forward strand.
CTGACTGAAATGTGACTGTGATCAGTTTTTTATTGTTAATGATTGAAAATAATTGCGGGGTGTGAAGTTGGGGTATTTCTTTTGGCTTCTGAAGTGGTGTGTGCCACCTCTCTTAAGACCCAGAGATATACTTACCCCACCAACTTTTTCAAAATAGGCTCCATGGCTTCCAAAGTGAATGAGCTGCTCATTGAAAAACCAGGTGAACTTGAGGTCCAGTGTCGGGTCATGTGACACCTGACATGGCAGGACGATGCTCTCGCCTACAGTCACATCCAGGTGACCTGCTGGACTGGTAATCACAGTTGCCTCTGCAAACAAAGAGCACCAGTTTACCATGCCACGTTAACACAGTGGCTTTCCCATACCTCCTAGCAGATAGCCAACTGTGTACTGTAGTTATACAACAAATAATTTAGATTCTAAACTCTGACCAAACAAGACAAATTACTTTGGAGTCTGGCAGTGACCTTAAATCTTCTTCTGAGATAGTTTCAAAAACAGGACTACGGTCTTAAATATCAATAACCAACAGAGAAGAAGTAAAATAAACAAGCACAAAAGAAAACTCGCACACCATTATGGCAGGTCGTTCTGAGTCTACAATTTAGCTCTGTTTGTGTGAGACAAAAAGCCATCCTATTTCATCCCCAGTGTGGCGCGCATCAACATAATCTTTGGTCGTCTCAGCTTGGTGTCTCATTCAGCAGCAGAGAATGCGATGCAGTTCAGAGTGCCGTTCAGTGTGGTGCAGAGAATTCAGCGCCAGCTGAGAGGACCATAAACCAGTCCGCTGTGAATTATGCATTCATGTCATAAGCATCTAATGGACAGGAAAGCCAGTGCAGCATGTCAGGGGGAGTAAAGGTCTATATTCAGCTCTGTCAAAACAAGCCGGTTTGTTTATCTTCACCCCCTCAGGATAACCGACTGGTCATGGGAGTGTATTCCAGGTGAGTCTCGGGAAAGTTTGGCTCTAGATGCAAAATGAGAGAAACAAAAACTTTCTGCTTCCGATTTCATAGCTGTCACGTTTATTTCCTGTTACAGTTGGAAGGAAAATCATAAATTGGCTCGCTCATTTCCATCAGTGTGCTCTGTGAATGACAATCACCTATCAAAAACCAGTATACAGTATATTCAAACAGCCATAAAGAAAGTTTCCTGATAAAGTTCGGTCATGGTTTAAAAGGGAACTTAATGTATCGATTTAAATTAGAATAGGAGAGATTTGTCTAAAAATCCATATCATTAGTGGCTGAAACCTGAACTGCACGTTTAAGTTCAGTCCAGTCAAAATGACCCATGTGGAAAGAAGTGGAACATCAACCATCAGCTCCTGGTGAAATCTTAGGAATGATTTACCACTGAGCCAAGCGAAAGCCAATTATCTGCAATTAAGGAGACAGGCGGATAGAAAGCACACAGATGGAACACCTTTCATACTGATATGGCAAATTAATTTGGTCGCTTGTTTACCCATCCAACAATTACACACAAAGATTTATTAAGGTGAAGTTGCATTTGTGGACATTTGATGAAGTCCATTATTCATGTTCAGTCCTCAGGACTGGCCCCTTACCTGGTAACTAACAGTGTCTTTCAGCTGCTTGGTAATGATGATTAGTGGAACCTGCTTGACTGACAACCAAGCAATGAGCTGAAGCTCAATATGGAACTCTCAAAGCAGAAGAGGAGAGATTCAATGCATTGTTTTTACGGCTTATGATCCACTATTTACAGAAAAATTATTATTATTATTATGAGTTTCTACTAATTGACTGTTTCTCACTTAACAAATGTAAGGCACTGCAGCTTTTTTCTGCTATGAATTACTACATACTTGAGGTTCAAACTCTTATACAAATGTAATAGGGGATCTGGAAAATCATAATTTTATGCAATTTTTAGCATCTTTTAGCATAATTACTAGTTTCCAACATCATAAATATGTATTTATTGTGAAAAGATATATATATATATATATATATATATATATATATATATATATATATATATATAAAAAAAAAAAACACACACACATATATATACACATACA
>VUQK01043962.1:39372-62184 GCA_015106715.1 Bujurquina vittata
ACTTTACTTAGATGCTCAGTTATTTTAGTAGGAGTAGTTGCTTTTAACTTTTAACTATAAAACAACCAACCAACCATGAGCACAAATCAAAAAAAATTTGTCTGCTCTTATTGGCACATAACAAGGGAACAAAGCTAAAATATGAAAAAAAAAAACCCACAGAAATGTTGATGCGCACTCCAGTAGCACTAAAAACATTCACTCGAAAACAGGTCTTAAAAGCATGTCGGTGTCAGCAAGGCCTTGAATATGGACAGAAAATGTGGGCACAAATAACATGTTACAAAACAGGCATAACGAAATTCATCTCGCCACATTATAGTGTTTTTGAATGTAGTCAAGGACAGAGGACAAAAGAAGAGAGAAACGCAAGCGGGAATCTTGTTTGTTGAGATCCACTAATGCCTGAAACAACCAAACACTTTAGAAAAGCACGGAGGTGCAGGTGATTGAGGCACAAAATAATGAAATAAATGGTTTCATTAATTCTATTTGCCGCGATGCCAAAAAAGCATCCCTTTGCCTTGCTGGGTAAAAAAAAATTGGCCACAAACTGTAGAACAAATGGTCAGATTAAAAGCAAAAAGGATTTATTATTTATTATTATTATGTGTTCAGCATGCAACCCACATTCCATAACGGCACTATCATATATCGCTCACACAAGATTGGCTTGTTATGTCACAAAATGTTTCAGTTTTAGTACCTACGGTTCGCATGCGACCTTTCTGTCTGGTTTAGAAAACACATTTCCATTTCTGTCTCTGCGTTTCCTCTAATTACTGGATGTAATTTATCACATGCCTTTAAACAGTTTTTACTAACTTGCCTTGTAGAAAAATGTTCGCCTGTGCTTTGGTCATGATCAGAGAATAGAACAGTTGCTGTTTTTCGCCTATCTTGATTCCCACAGCGAATAACGAAGGGGTAAAATTACATAATTTATTTACGGTTGTCACTCATTATCGGTTGTACTTTGTGCAGAGAAGGAAAATAAGCACAGAGGCATGACAGATTACTTGTTACAAAACCCCCCATATCTCAGTTGTCACTCTGTAGCCAAAAATGTGACTTGCTGAGACGTCCACACTTTTTCCACCAGCTCTGATCACCCCAGAGGAGAAGACACACAGAAAAAAAATCCCTGCAGGATTTAATAAGATAGCAAACTATAAATTTTTTTACTTTTCCTGTCCTGCAACATAGCCACCGCTGGCTGAGCTAATTTGTTCGGGTGTTATTAAAGTTATTACAAACACATTAAGCCTCATGAGCACAAATTAAAATTTCTTAATGTGAAACAGATGTTACACTTAGATTGTGATGAGACGGTTTAACTGACAAAAAGAGGACACGATTATTGCCATGTGTCAGGATTTCTGTGATGAAAACTAATTTGTCAGAGAAAGAGACTCTAGCACTGAACAAACAGTGCTTGAAAGCAAATTGTGTTATTGACATTTTTGATGGATGCAAAGCAGAAAATCCTCCAGCGTCATCTCTTTTACAAAGGCAAGCTACAGTGGGAGATCTGTCTTCAGTATATTTCTTCAGTTAGAAAGGTCACGACAATTTGATTAAATTATCTACCAGCAATTTTTGATACTGCCGTTCAACAATCTTCTGACCACATTTGTATCCTCAGAAATCAATTACCCTGTCAATAAATGTCTTGCCCTGGAAACGCACACTAGATCCCATCTCATCAACTAAACTGCGCATTATAGAGTAATGGATAGAGGCCAGATTTTCAACAATAACTAGAAAGAAAGAAGAGCTTGAACGCTGCGTTTTAAAAGACCCCTTTAAGGCAGCGTGGACACGTTAAAATGCTTAAAAATGACCTGCATTGCTTCAAAAGGCTGGAAGAGTTAAAATACATTAGCCCCTTCAATGGTGCCCATTCCCCATGCAGCCAGGGGTATATTCTCCAAACTGAACTGAGCGCTTCCTTTGTAATGGGCTATAACAAAGAGTTATGGATATAAGATGTCACACGGATAAGACTTGCCATTAAAGAGTGCAGCAGGCGATGTCAGGCCTCCTCCTCACCAAAGCTACAAAGTAAAGGTGCAGGATAAAGATGTAAGGAGAATTATCAGTGTGAAATGCTTTTGCTTGGTTCCCCTTTCCTTTAAAAGGTTGCCCTGGAGCAATTAAGGCACTGGGGAAATTTGTGGGGCACATAAAAGCTTGAGCAGTGTGATATAGTAAACAGACACTTTACTTCAACCTTTCTGGCTGGTGTTAAAGTGAGCTACTGGCAGCGATCTAAAAGCCTGCACTGCCTCTCTATGGTGCAACAAAAACCAAGAGGCTGTAAATGAAAAACATTATTTCAACCACCTAAAAAGGGACTGCATAATTAAGTCAGTATATTACTAAGAACTTGCAGGATTCTCTGGTACTGCTTATATCGTTCACGAGCGAAGCGCATTCTGGTAGCACAACTGGAAAGCTCTCGCTGACTGAGTGCTAGGATTATAAATTGATTCCCATTACATGACAAAGTGATACATACAGTACCATTTAGCGTAACAATCTTAAACACAGCTGTTCGCTCTAAAGGTAATATTCCTGAGAGCTATTTCCTATATCCGTTTTGAAATTGCTGGCAGTGGTCAGCGCTGAAATTAAATTAGGGTAAGCGCTTTATCGTTAACCTCAAAGTTCCCCACATAAGTGCACAGAAACCCTGTTAGAAGACTATCTTGTTATACTGTAAATACTAGAAATGTGAGCTGGTGTAGGTATCACCCCTGCCTTATTTTATTAATCAGATCCTGCCTTGTTCTTAGTTGATTTGTTTTCTCCTACTCCAGATCCTTGAAAACATTATCCCTGGAAGATTAGAAGGAATTATGGGTACTTTAGTTGAGCCAGTGGGATGGATTAGCGTTGTGCCACTGCTGTAATAGCATTGGTAACAGCCCCATTTCGATGTGGAGCAAAGTAAATGCTAATGAGCCAGGAACAAGGGAATAGGCTTGCAAGAGATGTTGCAATAATGTCAGAACCTAACATCTTGCATGTGTCTCACTCACTTCAGGGCAAGGCTCTAACATTAAATCCCATAGGGCAAATCTGGCCTTTATAGGTACAATTGATACTGCACATTGCAGTGTGGTTGCAATTTCCTTTTAATACCTAAGATGGTGATAAATCTGCAAGCTGGTCCCAATATTTAACAACCATTTGCAACCATTTGCTGGTGCAAATAAAATATTTCTCTTCAGTAAAGATAGCGAACCCCATGACTTCCAAACCTACACAGGGGGAGAGCTGAGACATGACAAGATCTCCGGCACCCCCACAGAGGTTAGATGTGGAAAAGCTGCTGGGCCAGGTGAACAATTAATCCCATATCAAGCGAGAAATCTGAACTCCTGCTACGTCACTAGATTTGCCAGCAGGCGAGCTTCACCCACTCCTGGTGTGCCGCTGTTCAAAATACAGATGTTGTCAAACACAGAGGAAGTGATTTATACTACCGTATCACACAGTGACATGTTGTAACAGCACACCTGAAAATTCTGACCCAAAAATGCATTAATGAGGAAAATTAAACGTGGAACCTCACATCGGGGCGTTCCAATTTAATCTCGTTTTTAAATGTAAGAACTGTGCGAGTCGCAGCATTCGTACAGAGCAAATATCAAAGAAAGGAGACGTTCCATATACAGTGCGTCTGTGACTGCCTGTTAGTGCAACTTCACACCCAGTAAAGGCCATGTTGCTTAAATCTCTGCATGCATCCATTTGCTGCAATGTGAGAGCAAACAGCAGAAATCTTGCTCAGTTGCTAACTTTACTTCCTACTGCTACTTTAGCGACTATTATGTCTTCAGGGGGACGCTTGTTTGTTTTTGTTTTGTTTTTTTCTTGTCTGATTAACATTTTTTTCCCCTTTTAACTTCTGGTCTCCAACACACAGCGGCATCGCATTGATCTGCACTTAACCTGACTTTTAATAAAACAAGATGTGCAGCTGGTTTCCCTTGTGTCACCAACACTATCATAAAAGGATGTATGTCCAGCAGCTGTCAATTGATCAGTCCTTTTGGGGATTTCATCTGCTTTTCATCCGCTTCCATATCTCACTGGTGGTCTGGCTCATCGTCTGCCTTTTGCTCTAATGACCCTCCAGGCCTTACATGCAGCTAATGAGCTGATGGATCAGTGCATCGATCCAAGTGCCGCAGTCTAGGAATGCCCAATTACCTTAAGTAAACAGTGCAGAAACTCAGCTTTGAGCACAGCCCGAAGAGTACAACGAAGTTCAGGGGAGACACACAGAAAGCAGGGAGAGAGCATACTATGCAATTCAAATTGCATTGTGTCACACTGTGATTCTGTTCTTTGCTATTTGTCACTTGAATATCAAGTAGGGAAAAATAGAATACATCGATAAAAAAAACATTTCTGCAAGTAAAGCAGATGAGCTAGACAACAGTGATCCTGCACTCAATACAGCTCAACACAAAGAAACCTGTTACCTGTGGCTCTCTCTCAGGGCTTCCTTCCCCTTCCGCCATGAAATCATGCCTCGAGGAGACATCCTGGGCTTGCATTCGATTAGAATGTCGCCACCCTGTCGGGCCAAAGTTTGGGCCTTCAACAAGTTCTGGGAGAAGTCTGGAGCAATTGCTGATGGAAAAGTGAGATATCGTGAGGGTAGACAAGAGAGGTGGAAAAAAGGAAAGGAAGAGAAAAAAGACAGATGAGCAAGGTGGTAGAGCTGGAGTGGTGGAGCTTCCTAAAACACGCAGGTCACTCAGTCCATTAGGCAGGTCAGCTCTCACATCCTTTTTTTTTTTTTCAACACACATATCCGCACATGCGAAGACTATAATGCATCGGTAAATGCAGGGCAACAGACATGGCGCATTTGTAAGAAAAGATGTTTGAATAGAAGGTGATTTCTGATTTCCTTTGGAAGACATTACGCATTAGGAATAAAACTGCAGGGGCTCTGAAGCAAAATGAGTGAATGTAAAACAAGAGGGAGGCTCTGCTGCTGTTGCTTTATCCTTAATTACTAAGGCGCCGTCGTCCGGAGCTGTTTTGTATGCGAAACTACTCAGCAGAAAGCTCTTCAAAGTGAATACACAGCCTGGCGCCATTGACATGGCTGACATATGCCGATGCACGTGCATAGGCAACACTACACAAGAATATACGCTTGCACCTATGCACATATTGCCCCTCACAATTATTTCGTGTGAAAATCCACCCACCAGTATCTGTCTTACTCATTTTCTCTTTTTATGTGGCTAGAATTTATGTGAGTTTTAATGCAAATTGCTTCTCAATGGGTACCTTAAAAGTGGGCTGAGTAAAGCTGTCTGTCATGTTTTATTTTTGAGAAAATAGAAAAAACAATAATAATAACTATATTATTATCATTTTTTTATTATTATTAAATTAAATTAGGCAGGCAAACGTACTCTTAATTATCAACAAATCCACCTACTCAGAGTTTCACAAATTGTAGATAATATATAATAATAATAATAATAGTCTAGTTTGTCCATTATGACAAGCTTTAGCTGTTTAACTTGGCTTACCCTATTAATATTATAATTTGATATATATATATCAAATATTTTATATAATGTACCATTTAAGCCAAGGGGCTCTGTGACCCATTAACCCTGCCTGTGTTCATGTAGTTACTTTATGCTCAGATGTCTGTCAGGGTAAGACATGTTTCTAAACGCAAAGCATCTAAAGTTGTTCTTAGAACTCACACAGCAAAGTACTTAAAAAGGATTTTTAAAAAAGCAGTACTTGCTAATGTACAGCAGATACAGTCTGCAGGAAAAACATGCACTCTCTTTCTAAGACAGCAGCCCAAACGTGCAGACCCAAATGAATAAATGTACTAGACAACATATGGAATCAATTTACAGCTGTCCTCGCCCAGTTAGTTGAAGCATCTTGTTTTGTCTTTTTTCACACTACCTGTTGTCCTAAATTCCTGTTGCCAATTACGTGTCTGCCCTTTGACAATTTCCCCTAACCAAAACCCTTTCACTGTAACTCTACAGTGGGTACCGCGCACTGAGTTCCCTTCCCTGTGTCAGGTAAGCTACATTTTGAGATACGCCTCATCTTCCATAATTACACTGCTACTACCATAAGTAAACCATACATCAAAACACACACACTCGTGATCCAAGAACTTCACAAGAAGTGGAGGTTTTCTGGTGATATTCAGGAAACTGTGCATAATGAGCACATTTGCATAGTTGGCAGTTAAAAGTCATCCTTATTTATGTTACACTTGGTATCAGCACAGCCTCTAAGGTCATCATGTGTCTGAAACAAGCCACTTTAGCGTGTGCTTCTTGGCACCTAGTGGAAAACGTCATTAGATGGCATTATGTATTTGAAATACATAACATATTAGTAGCTGGGCGATATATAGTTGTTTTATCCTGGTATCCATGGTATACTCAGTCCAGCAAACATCAGTCACTTCTGCCCTCCTAGATGATGGACATGCATCAAATGAGGTCACACACACTCGTGAACTTAGGGGCAAACTACTAGCTGTGTTTTTCCCCCTTAATCTCCTTCACAGAGTGAACACAACCCAGATTCACTGTATTGCAAAGACTCTTATGAAAGAGAAAAGAATAATAACTTCAGTGGAAAAGTGAATTTTGCACTTTTTTTCTAGCATATGTAAATGCAAATATGAATACGATAAATTAACCGTTTTCTATGTTTGGTCTTACCTACAACTCGCAGCTCAGCATTGGTAAAGATTCGACCGTGCTTGTTCTCCGCCACGCACTGGTACATGCCAATGTCAGCCAGGCTCAAGCTGCTGATTGTCAGAACTCCATTATTTACTTGAACTCTGTCCTGTTAGAGACAGAAACACAACGCATGCATGCATTTACATCAAATGACTTGAACTTGACTGAACAACAACAAACAAGTTTAGAGAATTTCAGGGAGCAGCTGAAGGTTCTTGCCTCAGGTGCAAAAAATACCCCAGTTTAGTCCAAGGTTTGCGTCTAATCAGGACCACCATCTTTGTAGTCTGCTGTGAGCTTCATAATTTCATTTCATTTCAGTGATTTTGCAGGTTGCTATCTGAACTAAATTCAAGGTCATCTGTCTCTATCTATGTCAAATATGTTCTGAACAATTTTTACATCATCACTAAATAGGACAGCTAGAGCTTCAGATGTTACTTGATTAATAATGGTAGTCCGTACAAAACACCCAATTTAAATTAATGACTGTATTTTAAATGAGGAAGCAGTATAATATGATGAAAGGGTTTTTTACTATACAAATTTTAAGGAAATAATCGAAACATTCCTGGAAAAAAATAGCTATTTTTATAGGTTTTTTAAAAAAACTTTTATACATGATAGAACTATTCATCCATCTATCCTTTCAAACTATATTGCTGGAACTATACTGAAAATTATAAACAATAAAAATGACTGCAGGACAATAACTAAAAACTGAACATTAAATAATCTAGTTATTTTCATTCATTTGATTACTGTAAAATATTCAGCAACAACTGTTCATTGTTAGTTTTATGCTCAGTACACATTAAAATTAATTTCAGTAAGATTTAAGAAAGGAAAAATTCCCCAAATTATTGGCTCAGGTTTTATGACAACCTTAAGGATTCAGGATGGCGACCTCTATGTGACCAGGAAAAAAACGCTGGTAGGTGAGCGATTGCATTTAAAAAAAATGTTTTGGTGTTTGAAACAATTACAAGTTACCAACAGGTGGCCCAGAGGTTGAGCGTGCAGCACCCTCAACCTTTGGGCGACCACTTATAGGTCCCCTGGTGGGAGGCAACCATGGTCTGACTTGGACTGACTGCAATCACTCTCAGATTGGCGAAGGTTTGCAGGTAATCACCATCTAATTTATAAACACAGACCGATTGCCAACATCTTGTAATCAGTCAGAGTCCGTCTGCTCCATCTAATAATGAAACCCAAGAACGTGAGTTAGTACGGCATGTGGCAGACACTTTATTAACTTTAACACTGAAAAGCATGTCTTATTTTGTGGTCAATATGTGTGTGATAGTTGGCACTAGCAGTGTGCATTTACTTGGAATAAATAAGCGGAGATGTTTTCAGAATGAGTGCATTGGCACAGCTGGATGGCTCAAAGTTGTGAGCGCACTGCCAAAACTTTGGCTCTGTCCTGTAACTCTTTACTCAGTCATCACGCTGAGTGTTTCGAGTCGAGCCTGCACATATTCCTGCTCCGCAATTAAACTGGAATTTTACTGAAATGGAGCCGAACATAGCGCTGGAGGGAGGGAACAGGAGAATCCCGCTGTATCCATGCATGGATACAGCTTGTTTTCCTTTTTGCACTGAGCAGCCCGGGTTCCAGTGTTTCAGGCTTTCAGTCACATTTCTACACAGAGATCACTACACAATGAGCCCGTCTATGCTGTTGTTTCTCAGCAGTGCACACACACAGAGGATTAAAACATCAAATAAATATCTTTAATGGTGAAATTAGCACCATATGATAATATAAAAATGTTAGTCTGTAATAGCTTTATGGTGGGCAGGGCTGTGTTAGGAGAGTTAATTCCATTTTCATTTTCAAAATTGGTCTTAACAGGCCAACATTAATGAGCTGTCCTCCTTTGCCTAACACTGAGTCAGTCAAACAATGATCGAAATCAAGCATATCAAACTTTTGAGGGAAAATATTAGTTCAAAGCTTTTGTACTCCTCCAAGTACACAGTATATAGTATATAAATATATAAGTATATAGAGATAGGTATAGAAATAGATATAGATATAAAATGCTGATATTTGCTTTAAAACAAATACATTTACTTTGAAAGTTCTTCTCTTTCAAGCGCTCCTTTGACCTTTACAAGGTCTGGCACTGCTTGTTTCCCCCGTTTTATAGTTGCACCACTTTAATTGAGGCAGCACTCATTGTTCTTGCCCTTGATCTTTCCATTGAGTGTAGCTGGACCTTTTAATGCCTCTGACAAAGTAGTCCAGCGGGTCCTGCTGCCAGTCTGTCTGTCGTCTGGAATCATTACAGCGCTGCCACTTGAAAAGACAAGGACTGTCCCTTAACATCAGTCTGCGATACTGCAGAGGACCTTCAAATAGAGTTCTTTCTGAGGACCAATCACAAGATCGACACATGGCTGACCTAGCACTAAAGCCACCGCCAGAGGGTGTCCTGGGTGTTGATGCATCCAGCGGTTTTCAAGTAGAAATCATGTAGCCCCATCATTTCTGCTTATGACTGGGTGCATACAGTATATGTGTGTTCAAGGGAAAGGGAACGATAAAGAAAGAGAGGGGACTACAAAAAAGAGTGAGGACACAGAGTGACTTTGAACAGAAGATGATGGTTCTTTTCAGGTTACACAGCGCACACGCCCAGGGCGATGAAAGAGATGAGCATGTAAGTGCATGGGATGCTGCACTATTCTGTTCCCTGACACTCAGTGGTGGCTCCATCACAATCTCTTTAGCACTGAAGACAAATGCTGGCATTTGCCTTCTTTATCACTGTCTTTAATTATGCTTGACTCCTCTCTGATACGAGCGCTGCATCAAGTTGAGCTGTGAGAAGTTAAGTCATGAATGTCTTGTTGCTCTCTTTATATCCTGAATATATAATGATCTTATTGCTAACATATAGTAGCAGTATTACTGTTGCAACTATGGGGCTACAACAGTAATTCCACAGAAGTCAGGTAGCAGGCTTTGAAGGTCGAACGTAGAGAAGCCATCATGTATGTAGCTAAAAAGAGGGAGCTGGTGGTATAGTGAAAAAAATGCAAGCATGAGTGGGTCCTTGTTTTGCCGGGGTGACATTTTGAAGTGACAGCTCTCCTCTGCGCCATTTAATTCCCTTGGAACAGACCGAAAATGAGGTGGAGAGAGAGGAAAGCGCTTCAAAGATAGCTTAAGAAAGAGAAAGAAAGCACCAAAGATGCTGAGACAGAGAGGAGGGAGAGAGAACTGATCCATTCTAATGAGGAATAACAAATGGCCCCCTTGGCCTTCCCCTCCTGCTCCCTCTCCTTCTACACTGCTGACCTTTGGATTTGGAAATTGATTTACTGTTGCCGCGGTTGACGGTGGCATTTTGAAAATGGTAACACCCCATCTCATTAATATAGCCACATGTAGAGAGAATATGTTACCTTGGCTTCCTGCCAAAGGAAGTTTTACAGCGTTATTTACTAATCAATATTAGAATTGCACATGTGGAATGATCAGGTTTTCTGGTGCTTAAGCATGTGTGGGCCTTCAAGTTAAATAAAAATCCCAGACAGCTTTAAGTGACACAATGTTCAAACAATGTTGTCTATTTTTACAGATTAAAACTCGAGCCGCTCCCCATACGGGCTTTGCAGATTGCTTCTGTGTCATAATGGCAAACCACTTAGAGTGCAAAACTGTAATCTTCCTCAGTGCTTATGTATTGACATTAAGCTCTCAAATTAAAGCACCACATATTTCGAGTATCTATCTTAGCTCTCAATCCAAGTTCCAGAAAACAAAAGCCCACCTGGCCCCTTTAAAGACATGTCCAGTAAAATAGGAACAGTCCAGTTTTGGGCCCATTACTGACACAATCAGCGACCGTGATTCTCTGGAGCTGTTCTTTTCAGACAGAAAGCACCCTCACTCCAGCAGCACAATAACACAAAACAAGGCAAATTGCCTAAATGTGAAATGCACTTTGGATGATAAGGCATTCCTCACCCTCCCCAGAGAGAAGAGACTTAATGATAAAATTGAGAGTTGCAGATAAGAGTGAGATTGAGCGCTAAATTGTCGACAAAGTCCCCAGTTGATGACAGGCAGAAAATGGCATCACTTTGGCTTCTTTGCAAAACACATACAAACACCCACCCCCGGCACATACACACACACTTTTGATGCCAAATTTAGTCCCAAGCAAATAGAGGCATTTCAAATTGACATGTTCTCGCCAAGTACAAGCCTATGAGTTGGAAGCATTATTCGCTTCGAAGCAAAGTGAATCCGGCAAAACAGTGCAGCAACACACAAAGCATCCTTTAACCAAGATGGTCCCGAATCTGCTGTAATCTGATCATCTTTCATCTTACACATTAAATTACTCTCATCTCCACTCACTGAACTGCTTAAAGGTTGTTGACTTAGAAGAAATGCTGGCATGCTGCTAACAATAACAGTAGCATTTAACCACAAGCTTATAATTCAGCCTTTCAGTATTTTAATGTGCTTATTTTCAAAACACAGCTTCATGCTACTTGGTATTGATTATAGGTGGAGACAAATTAGTATATTTTTATATACCGGCAGCTAAGCACATGTTTCATGGATCTTCAATAGCATATATTTATCTGTCTGGGGAACTTGCTTGATAGTGTCTGGCTTGAACTTGTATATGAAAAAAAAATTAAAACGCAGAGTTGAAATAAAAACCTCGGAGAGGAGATTTGTCAGGAAGTGATTTGCACAGCCACAATTTTAACCTGGTTTTCAGGCTTGAAAATACAATTATAATTTGATTATCCTGATTATTCTGTTTCAATGAATCTTCAATATTTGGCAATGAAAAGTTGATGACTCTTGATGATGTTCCTTGTTGCAGAATGATTTTGTGATCAAAAGTGAGTGGATTTTATTTTTTACTTTTTTCCGTCCAGGTTTGTTGTTTTACTTTTTTGGGTGGGGGCAGTGCTGCATGGAGGAAGGAATTGTTTTGTTAATATAGTCTTATATTTGTGCATTTATTAAAAGTAATGTAACAAAACCAAATCCATTACCTCCATGGGGTCCAGAGGCTCTCCGTTCTTCAGCCAGCGGTACGAGGGTTTGGGTTTGCCGCTGGCCTTGCATTCCCACACCAGCGTCTCATCAATGGTCTTCTGTACATCCTGAGGCTTTTCAGTAAAGTGAGGTGCAGCTACAAAGTCAAAAACCACATATATATATTTTTTAAATTATCACTTTATAGCTAAACAAATGCTTTAGTGTTACCTTAAGCACCACTTTTAGAATAAATCAATGAGCAAGCTGAGCAGGGCAATTACTTCTTTAAAAAGCATTCAAGGGCACAAATCAAAAGTCCACTCCTAATTAACCTGAAGCTGACCTCAACTTGGAAAATTTATAAATATGAAATAAGAAATAAGGTTATCATGAAAGAAATTCAATAGTGAATAGGTGAAACCATCCACCGCAAAGTTCGACGCTAAACAGCATTTTGCGTTTGCTGTTGAAAATCTTTAGAGAGGATCAGGTTTACTGGCACTAAGAGTATATCTCTGGATATTCATTTTAGAAATGCAGTTGGCAACACAGGTGAAAGTCACTTTTTTTGCCACTTGAAACAATGGAAGGATTTTACTGTCACCTCTATAAGAAGATTTATGGACACTGGGAAGCACCCACACAAATTGATGATGTCCTGCCAGGGTCACGGAGAATGGGAGTCAGTCAGTCTGTCTGCTCGCCTAGGTGTGCTAATTTAATAATAAAATAATAATGATTTCATAACTGTTTGGTACCCATGGTACCTTCAATGCCAGCACACAGCAACTTAAAATACATTTCAGATAAAAATGTGCTTATTTAATGCTGAAAATGCGTTACTATAGAGACACGACTGCGTGACACCCTGTTAACAACATTACAAATGAGGTTGTCTGAGATAACATAATGGAATGGAAGGACTCGTGCAAGTGACTTCTGCACAAAGTCAATCTGATCGTGACGGAGCCCATTCAAATGCGGTAAACCATGATCTGATTACTTAAACCCCCCCTGGAACTGCAGAAGGACAATTAAGTGGGGAATGAAAGGAGGGAGGCTGACCCTTATTGTTACTGTGCTCATTCAGTTTGGTTGTCGCAAACACCACATCCCCATATTGATTCTTCTATTCTTCTCCAGAGTTGATGGATGTCCCACAAGTTCCTGTCTATGGGACTTTAAAATGAGATTACTGATTTTTATCACCTGGCAGCCAGTCAATCGGCGCAGCTTTGAGATGAGACACGACTTAAATCTTTCAAAGAGAAACACGACTTCCACCCAGCTGTAGGTGAGATGAGCCCACTAGCTATTAGTTGCTGAAAAATTATGACTATAACACCACCACATAATTTTTCCTGTTTTAAAAATCCTACATTGGCAGTCATGCTACTCTCCTTAAAGTAATGCATATTCAGTCCTCAGCCTACCTACAGGTACTGTGAGCAGTTCATCTAACCCACAGGTGCTGCCAAAAGAAAAAAACCCAAAAAACTGTATTATCATATCAAAGACATCCTCCTTCACAGGAAAGAAAAATCTGGATTTGATGATTTCACTCAAGCACATCCCTATTGGGCCTCGTGGGCAGATATCATCAATGCATAAACTGCAAAATAATGGAGAGAAAAACCATAAAAATCCTTCATCAAGGACTGTTAAAAGCTTTCTCACAATATGGGCTATAAGTCCAGTGTGGTGAAGGAAAAATCACATCTCGCTGAAGGGTGGCATAAATCTGTGTGCCCCGTCTTACCTGCTGGAACAATAAAGAGCTTGTCTGAACTGCACTACTGGTAATAGGTTAATTTACTACCACATTCCACTATATGATGCAGTTATATACAGGCTCTAATAAAAGCTACAGATTACATGACAACAAATAAAACTTTCTGTTACACTCCACGCCAATGATAAGCTCTTTTTTCCAATCACACTTTGCAGCAGTGAACCTCTGAGCAGGTTTAAATAAGGTTATAAATCAGCGGGTAACGGATTTGGTAAAAGTCTCTGAATCTACATGACATATGAGGAAGAAGACTGACAGGTTGAAGGCATGAGATATATTTTTTTTAATCTCTAAGAGATGTGAAGTGAGGTGAGTTTAAGATCAAACACAGGCAAGCCGTGCTCCTGCTCACCGTAATAAGACAGCTTTCCTTTCACCGAGTTTCTTCCTCTGCTGTTTTCAGCCACGCATTCATACAGCCCAGCATCCTCCTGCTGGAAGTACGGGATTTCTAAAACTCCACTGCCTTTATTTATGTCCACCTTCCTGGTAAAAGAGGCTCCATCCACTTTTTTCCAGCTGATGGTTGGCACGGGGCTAAAACCATGAGAATACAACACACAACAGGGGCTTAAAATCATTTTTAAAATGTGCTTATTGTAAAACTCTGGAGTGATGTTTAATATAATAACTTGATAATAGCTTATGCTAATATGTTCTTTGGTGGCTGATTGTTTATTTGATTTTTTGGGATATTTATCCCCTTTTTGTGACAGAGAAAAAAAAGAAGTTATCTACAAACTATGTGTACCATTTTAAAATCTCTGAGCCCTTTATTTTTCTACAAGTACAGAATTTGCACAATTTCATTTATACAAATTTATACAATTTCACTAATATCTTTAAAAGCAACTTTATGATACTGTATAAGGACTGCAAAACTGATGGGACACAAGTGATAAACAGTGAGCACTGCCATTGTCGAATGTCATCGTTTTTGCTGATAGTCTCAAAAAGATAAATATCAGATCGCCAGCCAATAATTTTGTATAATACTCAGATTTACATTAGCTGAATATATAAATAATAATAACAATCAAAAACTGTAATTAATCTGCTCTTACGCTTACAAACAGCTTATGGTGTATTTATGAATGTGTCATCATAATTCACAGAGGGACATACTTTCCAAGTGCAAAGCATTCCAGTTTGACAGTTGAGCTCTTAGCAACCGGAACAACTTCAGGAAACTGCACTTCAATCTTTGGCTCATATTCGCCCATTACACCTGCAGGTACAGAGAGAAAAATGGGAGTGATGCCTCACATACACAAGGGGAATTCTTTCAACTTAAGGCCTGCAAAGGTCACAATGAAACCAAATCAAAACATACTTTAGATCACTATATGGGCTCTAGGAGTTCTCGCCGAGCCCTTTGGGAGGGGTTTTGGGCTGCATTTGTGGGCTTAGTGATTTAAATTTCAAGTATTTCAATTATTTTCTAGAAACAGTTTCATTTAGTGAGTCAAGCCAAAGTCATAAGCAGCACAGATGATTACATTTAATTGTGTTTCTGTTACTGTTCCTATTTTACACTTTTAGGGCTTCTTTCGTACCATCAACGCGCAACACCAAAGGTGTCGGTGGACCTTGAACGCTGCCTTTGGTGACTGTGTTGGTGACTACACAGGTGTAGTTCCCCACATCAGAGGGTTCCACTTTTGCGATGTAGAGGTTGCCCGTCTTCTGCGACACAAACCGCCGTGTGTCCTGGATGACAAACGAGGGGTACTCATTGAAGATCCACGTGAAGCTAAGTTCTGTGAACAAAATCAAAAGCGGTGGATGAAAAACACATGCTGCGTTTAAGCATCGCCTACACCCATACACAGATAACGCGTGCTTCATCAGCAGCCTCGTCACTTCAGAGGGTAAGTGGATGCCTTCAGGGATAAAGCAATTAGTGGATTGGACTGAGAACCAGGCTTCCTTGATTAAAAACACAATTTATAATTGAAGTGCAATTACTCTTACTCACTGCTGGATAAATGTCCTCAATATGGTTAAAGTTTGATAGGTCCAGTACGTTGAAGTCATGATGCTGTGAGTATGCTTTTCAGAGAATCTATAATAACTTTCCCAATTTAAACTGAGCTTAAAGTAAAATACACCTTTAACTGGATGATTCTTTTATTTTACATATCCTGTTTCATTTTTATCTCCTATTCTTTATTTTACCTACCCTTTTCTGGGATTTATAATACAATAAATATTCATTAAAATCACAGCAACAGTGGATGTACATAAAAAAGTATTCCCCCCCGTGGTTGTCATGTACTGTAGCAGTGGGAGGCCCTAAATCAAACTTTAAGCTGCACCTCCTGCATAAAAAAAACAGTATTACACCCAATAAAACCAATGTATTACAGATTTGGATATTCAGTATGGTCCGACCTAGTCTACTATTCATCATCAATGATAACAAGCTTCTGGGAAAGACTCCCAGTACTATCAACCAAATGGAGTGCAGTCAAAGAGGCTTTGCTCTAACAATCAGCAACATTATAAAAACGAATGATGGTGTTTTGACATATTGACACTAGGATAGATTGCTCTGGACCATATTGCATCCCTGTCCCAAAAGCAATCTTGGCTGTTGGTAAAAACTTGTCTAAGCGATGACTCTGCACTACAGAACAGGGAATAATTGAGATGTGAGTCGGACACTCATCTACTGACTCAGTATTCTTCACTTCTGCTCTTTAGGGGACAAGAGGATGTGTGGGCTTTGACATATTACTGCTAACCTTGCAAATCACAAAGTGATAAAGAGATCATGGTCTTGAGAACGTTTGTAACAACTTTGGTTATTTTATTCATTCTCCCCCGCTCACCTGCTCGCTCTGC
Organism: Bujurquina vittata; assembly: GCA_015106715.1. Classification (NCBI taxonomy): domain Eukaryota; kingdom Metazoa; phylum Chordata; class Actinopteri; order Cichliformes; family Cichlidae; genus Bujurquina; species Bujurquina vittata. The sequence continues at coordinate 55,802 of VUQK01043962.1, forward strand.
TTTAACTCCTGCTCACTCCAAACTGGCCTGACTTCCTGCCAGCTGCAACCTGTGGGGGGCCCTATTCTGACAGGTTCCTCAAATGAACCTCAAAAGTTGCTCTAAGTGATGAAATTCAAAGAAAAAATTATGACATTTTCAAAGAATTTCACTATACAGCTAAGAATCCCGGTAAGGATAATGACATCTTAGAGCTCTTACAGAGAAAAATTGCTTGGAGTAGGGAGTTTTCTAAACAGTCCCGAAAACAGCAAAAATAATCATCACAGAAACTGATGAAAGCTGAGCTATTTTCATTAATATACAGGTAAATAAACAGAAGCAGAGACCGAAAACAACTACTGTACTAATGCTTTATAGGGGCTCCTGGAAAAGCTGTTTTAAACAGTGTGTCGGCTACTTTTAAAGTAGTTTCTCTCACAGTACCTCTGAGAAGATTCCTAACTAACACCTTTCTAATTATGCCAGCCTTATTTGTGTGACCCAGTAAGAGTCTTTGCATTTAAGAAAATTTTTAATATACCAACATTTTGTGGTTGTGGGTCTTCAAATCTCAGACCGACTTACAGTATAATGAGCATGTGAGGATGTTCCCTTTTCAGCAGGCACAGAGAACATTTTTATGTGCATTGGAAGAGTAAAGAACAGACTGACCTTGAGATCAACCTAACAGCAGATTGAAACTTGGACCACACATTGCAATCACACCTTCCTCTCCAAGTATGTGCCGGTGATGCCCAGAACTCCAATATGAGAAATTATTTCACAATATGTAAAATCCTGGGTGTAAGCATCTTCCTGAATACATCTGCTAAAAGCATGTATTTATTGACAAGATGTGCTTTGACATTAAAAAATATATAATTTTGGTGTGAACTCATTGAGTCATCGAGTTAAGACAATTTTCACGCACGTACAACGCTGTAAATAATGGCGTGTTGTTTTACTTGGAAAAATCAAGTGGATCAAATGTTTTCTACCACTAAATTATAGTAAAAGAGCATCTGTATCAGTTTTGGACAATACTGAAAATCTCACCTTTTGGTATTTCTATTAAGCTGCAGCAGGAGAATCTTAGCGTAGCATAAAGACTGGACACTGTTTAACCTGCACCAAAAGAGAAGCTGGATTTTTCCCGGACAATCTCCGTAGCTAGGAGCACAGACTTCTTGGAATATTTTCATCAAGAAAGTGAATCTTTTTATTGTATCAGCAGAGGAAAAAAAACATCATCAGTGTAGATTCATGTTCATGTCTTCTGTGTCATGATCCCAGGTCTCCGACTCAGCGTTTTCAGTTTTGAGCTTCTGGTTCTGTTCATTTTATTTGTTGATCTTTGGTTTATGTAATGTTTACATTTATTCCATGAGTTCTTTAGTATACCCTGTTCTTAGTTCATAGTTGCTTTTATTGGATTCTTCCCACGTGTCAAGTCTCCTGTATTTAGGTCATGTCTGCGTCTTCCCGTTCAGTTCTCACTGCCTGTTTTATTTTCCTCCGGTTCCGTGTGTGCTGTGATGAGTTTTGCTTCCTCGCTGCTTTATTAGTGTGATTCTGTCCACCTGTCCTCTCCTGTTGTCTTGTTAGCCCTGGTGTATATATTGCCTGTAATATTGTCCCTTGTCGTGTTGTTGTCAGTGTTCCCCTCATGGTAATGCGTTTTCCTGTTCTTTTTCTAGTCTGTCTGAGTGAGCTACCTTCTGGAAGTTTTGTTTATTTCCTGCCGCTCACCATCAAGAAAAGCTTTGAGTTCACATCCTGCACTTTAAGGTCCACATCCTGCCTGCCTCACTTCCAACTCATGACATTCTGTTCCTTTACTTTTGGCATTTTATTAGACTTCATTTATTGTCATTTTCTAACTTCTATGTATTTGTCTTATTTGGCCTTTATGGTTGACTTTCTCTTTCATGAGGCCTGCACTGCAAAGCAGGATTTTTTTTTCTTATCCCAGAAAATTCAGGGCTAACAGGGTTCATGGTTTTCTGTACTACTGTACTGGGGTACATCGCCATGGTAACTTAAACCTAACCTCGGTAGGCTCCAGAGTAGAGATCAGGAGGTATGAAATCACCACCTAAGGACCAATCAGTTTTCTAGAAAACAGTGTTAATATTCCTGGAAGATCCCTCCAGTCTCTGTGTGCGGTTAGTGGAAAATATCAATTTTTAGACATAACTTTGTTTTTTTCCTGTTGGCTGTAAACAATTTTTACAATTATTTTTTTGTTCTATAAGCATTAATGTAAAAATCAGAGCACCTATTTGTCCTTGAGGACTTTATATCAGTCACATGTAGACTAAGTCTACATTTTAATTCTGTTTTTGTATTTGTTCATTACTCTCAGATCATTAAACACCATCTGGGCTGCAAATCTAAACATTAATTTAATGGAATGCTTAATTATAACTCATCAGACTCTCCTGTGTCTTAATAATAAAGTTGTGATATTGATAGGTCTGTTAACTCACACAATTGGCCTTTTTCTCAGCTTTTCTTTCTCCCTTCAACTTTATTAGTATTGTAGCTCTTTTCCAGTCTTACTGACCAAAATGTTTAGAGCACACACACATGCACGCACACACACATTCATGCAACACTGAACCCAACGCTAAACTACGCTTTTTTCCTCACACTGCTGACTTCTGTATTATTTGTGTAACATCTTTATATATCCAGGTGATGGAAAGATACCCTGGGTATGCTGACCTCGCTTTGCAGCGCAGGACCCTGTTTTTGCTTGGTTGTAAATTGTTGCATTTCATGCATTTTACTTCATTTATTTGTTTTTTAATTACATGCACAAATCATGCAGTATACAGTGAAAATCAAAAATATGTATTGGTGCAATTTTTTTAAAACTTTATACAGATTCAAGTTTTGTGTTTACTTGGATTTTGAGTCATCTAGCTAAGCTGAGCTAACAACCTTCTAGCCTCATATTTAAGAGTGGAATTGTTCTTCTCTCATAACTCCCATACCACTAAACTAATCCTTTAGTGACATTCATGGACACTAGTGAGACACATTTGTTGCATTTCCGTTTTAAGCCTCTATGACTTACCAAACAACTTCTCGCTCGATCCATTCAAACCACAAAGGGAAACATTGAAATATCCTCTCACCTAAATAATATATGCCAGCTCTTATCCTGGCATTTCCATGTATATTTAATGTCTGTGTTTTTGAAACAATATCCTCTATAGAAGCAAGGCATGACACACTCAACAACAGCAAATATGAGATTAGTAATTGGTTAGTTAAAGATTTATGGTGAGAAAAGGAAGCAGGAAATAGGAAGTGGAAAGTACCATTGGTTGTATTTGATTATTTGACTTAAGAGCCTACTGTGGATGGGCAGTAATGGAATAATGCAATCATGAGTGACAGTGAGTGGCAGATTTTCATTTTGGTTCCATTTAGCCCTTATATAATGAACAGGCAGCATCAATTCCCCCTTAATGATCTGAGAAGAGGAAAGAGGAATGGAACATGACAGGCCAAGGACATACTGAATCAAGAGTGGGTTTGTGCACAAGTGTGTATTGCATCAAAGAAAAGTACATGTCCAACTTGTGTCAAAGTTTGTATGCACAAGTCTGTTACATCGACAAAAACAACCATCAACCGTGGCTTTCTATCTGTATTCATAACACAAAAGCTCTCTGAAATGGCTTAGGCCATGCACATGGGGAAAATCCCTGCAAGCTATGTGGGCTGTTACTAGCCAGCAAGCACCCTCTGTTTTGGACGAGATGCACTGAGTTGAGAAAACAAGTGATTTCAGCCTTGAGTAAATCTGAAAGGCCCGTTTCCATTAGTGAAAGGAGGTCAGATGCATTAAGTCCTGGAATAACCAGAACAGCCATTCAGACTGTCTCAAAGCAAAAGATGGCACAGAGTGATGTCCAGTGCTAATACAGTACAGCACAGTGAAAGAATTATGCCGCAGCTCCTCTTGAATGCTGGACAATGTTTTGCTCATTCTGAAACTGCATCAAACCTGTCTTACAGTTTTAGAGCTTCCTGGCTGCACCAAACTACTTCCTGCAGTGGTCTTGAGGGTTTTGAGGTACTGTTAAAATTAAATAATGGCTTCCTGAATCATGTATGGGACACTGAAATCCTTTATAGGAGAGATGAGGCAGGCCGCGGCTGCATTTTGCTGATGGTGAATTATGTCCCGTCACCCTTTATGAGAACATGCTTCACACTTTTCCAACACTATGGCAGTCTATTTAAATGCCAGTCAGGATTTCCTGTATCAGATGAAAAACAATGGAGCCATAGAACCACAGAACATCCCATTAAATGTCTTTGCATATTCATGTATTTTTCAAACCTTACCAATTTTCAAGGCTTTTTTTTTCATTCTTTATAATCATTTTTTTTATATATTTGAGAAGATCAAACCAAATTTCTCTGATGAACCTAATCAAATTTGAACAGCTAGATCAGGTACAATACAGCCATGCAGTAAAAATGAACAGCCAAACGAACATGAGAATGTGTGGGCGTGTGTGGATATGTATGAGTGTGTAAGCATTCATACATACTATAGGCTACCGTTTCAGCAGATAGGCCATAAAACTGAAGATGATTCATCTTGTAGCACTCTTAACATCTCTGTCAATAGCTATAATCCATGATGACAGCTGAATTTGACAAAATGATGCCAAAAAATGGATAATAAAAGGCACTGGGTTAGGCCTCCAGATAACAGCTATGATCCATCATAAGTAGATGGAAGGAGTGTATCTGTGCATTCCTGGTGTGGCCGAATGCAAGGAAAACAGCAGGGAAACAAACTGGCCCAGTTTAAATTAATCTGACCAAGAATAGCAATCACACCACCCACCCCATTAAAATGATGTTTGACAGTCCGAGAGCACTTATAGTCAGTATTGGACTTTTGGAGAACCGTGTCCCGCATTATATTTGATTGTGTTCATTTCATTTATCAGGAAAAAAAAACATTCATTTCTGTTTACCTGAAAGACTCCAGCATTACTCAGGAGGGACTTCAACATTAATTTGCAATATTATTAAATTAAAAATACAAGCAAAATTTATAAGAAAGGTTAAAGTGCTTTTATCCAGCAGGTACTTTGTGGCAGTTAGTTCTCAGGGGGTGGGAGGTGGGGGTGGGGTGTTGGGAATAAAATAAACAAAATAACCATTTTAAAAAATGTGTTTATTCATTTGACATGTTTATGAATCCACCATAATTACTTTAGCTGGTGCAGCCTTGGATTTATGCACTTCTTCACTAATTATTGTAACAAACCCTGTTTTATTCAGAAAGCAAAATAGTACGTGGAACTCCCTGGTGTCTCCACTTTGTTCCATCTCAGCACATCACTCTGACGACTCCTTCCTCCAACCTTCCACCCAGACTGATTGGACCGGTGCCCCAGTAATCAGGCTGTTCCATGTCATCACTCACTTCGTTAAATGATGGACCACACCACACCATTCAGTGTGGCTGTGATTTAGAGTGGGCAGCTCGCCTGAGATCCTCATGTTTGGCATTGTGTTACCGCATTAGTGGTTAGTGCATCCCAATACTTGGCTGGTTAATTGCTGTGCATAAAAGCCTTGCTATCTTTCACTTACTGCTAGTTATTCTAGTTATAGTTATTCTGTAACCTGTGATGCTTTCTTATTTATCTTGCTTTGTCATTTATCATTTATCCATGTCTCTGATAGACTGAGGCTGTTAGAGGCTGCGCCAGGAAGTCGTTTCTCCTGTTTGTCACAAATTTATCATTCACCTACATTTTCAATGTGTCGAGACAAACTAGTTTTTGTGCAGGGGTGCTCTATCTTGTACTTCTGTGGAGCCCCTTTTTGCAACTTATTCCACCTAGAGGCTACCATCAACCTCCAGCAGCCAATCAACAACCGCTGGGGGAATAAACATTTTTCCCTCGCGACTGGTGGTTGGCAGACGATCAGCAGCCGATGTCTAGGCCATGCGACTGGAGTCTAAGCAAGGGTAAAATGATAAATACTAAATTGGAGAAGGACGTCTCTGTGTACATGTGGTATGAGGTCTGAGTTGTCCATGGTTGAGCCTCTTGTTTTACAATTCCTACAAGCTTAAATGTCCTTAAATGACTGACATTGCATTTAGTTTAATTTAAAAAAAAACAGTTAATATGGGTCAAAGGTATTGCTGTTTATCTAGTTATCATTCTCTTTTTTATGAGTAGGTGAAGACTCTGTATGAGACTGGATGTGACAGATATGGGGCTGGTACAATGTAACATACTGACAAGAAATCCCTCCAGGACTCCAGTCCCAAATGATCAGTGTCACGTAGGAAAGAGTAAAAAAAAAAAAAAAAAAAAAAAAAAAATAAAAAAAAATAAAAAAAAAAA
>VUQK01043962.1:70771-90587 GCA_015106715.1 Bujurquina vittata
TCCCCCAAGGGCTAAAAAGAAATTGCCCCGACCGAAAAACTAAAAAAAAAAACAGGCATGGTTATCCCCAACGAGGAGGAAAAAAAAAAAAAAAAAAATCATGCTATGTGCAATTACAGAAATGAATCTGATCAGAAATCATGGGCACCAAGATGTAAGGCAGTCACATTCTAAATTGCAATCATAAATAGAGCTATTTCACCCTTCATTAAACACTGTGTTACCCTCATGGCTCTATAAGCAGAATAGAATCGAGGCAGTAGCATGTTCTGTCTTCAGGACAGACATTCAATATACTTTGCCTCATTTGCAGGTCTTGCAATCTGTTATATAACATTGCATCTTGCATCAGTGAAAATCCTTTCATTTATGTAAAAAAATAAATAAATAAATAACATCCCTAGGGGATTAAGAAACTTAATCTGGCTCGATAACCAACTAGATTATTCCTTCCAGCGCTCCCAGCAGGCAAACTGAACCTTTTAAATGTGTAAATGTGTATTGTCAACAGGATCAGGACCCTTTTCTACTTTTAGAGATTTAAGCCCATACCAGATGGTAAGAGAAACTGTTACATCATCCATCTTTCAAAGGATTAAAAATGTAGGCCAGCTCAATTATTATATATGCATTAAACTTCCATGCAATACAAATTTGATGATATTAGAACCATTAGATGGTGCAAATCTAAGACTTTAATCTTGTTCAGCGATAACAAAGATTAATTGTGTTGTTAAAAAGAGTAAAATGTTTAATCATGAGAATTCTGCCTTTGCTATTCTGAATTTGTTTTCAGCAGTAATGCCTTAAAGCAGTGTGTGTAATGTGGATCCTTATATTTACTTCATTCATGCCATTTACCTTGGTCCTTGTCTCATAAAGTTATTACAAGAAGTGCAAGCCCCTTGATTCCTGAGAAAGCATTTTCAGCTCTTCTGAGCCACAGTCTGTTACAAATGACATGATACTGACTTTCATAACAGACTGCTCCTCCATGAATTATTCCCTTGACCGGAGACCCACTCAATCACACAGCACACTTAATTAAGTTAAACCAAGAGCAATAAATAAGATGTATGACACATCATCACCGAGGCTTGTCCTCATCTGTTGACAAAAGCAGCAGGTCTCAGGTCAGGCCCGGGCGATGGATGGGACCAATAACAATGACATACAGTTCAAGTCTGTCCTCAAAAATTGATAGGAAATGTGAATATGATCGACAGCCCACTGGCAACTCGGCACACAGATTTACACTATACGCTGAAGATTTAATGCCGCTTTGTGACAAAGAATCGCCAAATAGTTGCAAGATGAATATCTCTGATGCTCTCCCGCCAAGGATCATCACTGCGTCTGCAGTGGCAGAGAAACAGACATCAGAATTCAATCTAGCTGCACCATCTGTTCCCATCAGGGTTGTCATTTGATATGGGCTGCCCGTCAAGAGTGGAGGACTCAAGTTCACCTTGCCATAAGAAAGGCCTTAGACTGTGGTCTTAAAAAATGTGATAGATAAAGGCTGTAAAGCGTCAGCTATAAGGGATCTGCCAAGGCCCACCACGCAATTACATAGTCTTCATCACAGTGGTGCAAGAAGTTTAGAACCAGCTAGCAGAGTAAATGCTAGCAATGGAGCTTTAATCAGGATTACAGGATTAAATCATAAGAGGACGTAAAGACGGCCCATTCATTTGGGTTTTCTAACAATAACTTTGTTATTAGCCTACTCTCCCTCGTTGCCGGTTGTTTTTGTTAAAGACATTCAGGTCTGACAACAAACGATTTCCAGCGAACTCTACTGGGCCCGGATCCTGTCAGTGAACCGCAGTGTGTGATGTTCAATGAAGCTTTTACTTTCTGAGGCAGAAGAGACTAAACTAAACTCAAATGGACTGAAGTCAAATTTGAGTAATCTTAACATGACAGAAGAGAAATAACAGAACGGAAAAGAGCATACTGTAAACTACTGAAGACTGTTGAATTAAAGGCTTTGTTTTTGCTTACTGAAATGGGCTTATGGACAATAAAAATGTAATCATACTAAAATTGAACACCGTATACTACAGCTTTACTATAAAAGTACTCCACCGAGAAGTGCACTTCTGCTCAAAATATATATGTCATGCTCACAGGAGTGTTATAGGATCAACAAGCAGGACCAGCTAAATTACCTTTTTCAATTTTACATTCTCTTGCTAACTGTGAAAATAGCACCTATTTCACTCACAGCAAATCCTGATTGCCAGCAGTCTGGTCACAGATTCAGCTGCAGTTTTTTTGGTAGCGGCTGCAGATAGAGCTAGAACCTTGAGCCGCTAACCCCAAGAAGAGATGAAGAATGGGCTGCAAAGGTCTTATTCAAACACCCCGAGTTTTATTTGATTTTTCAGTGTCAATTTTTTAGTCTTCAGATCCAACCTTCACTGAGTCTAATGACTCGCAAATCTGCACCAGACAAGACCCGTGAACAAACGTGGATGTGCAAATATAATACGAACTTACATGCAACATGAAGACTGGCCTCTCTGCTCACGATCATGCCAAAAGAGTTCGATGCCAGGCACTGGTAGATGCCAACATCTTCCTCTTTATTCAGATGTGCGATGTGTAAGTTCCCTCCCATGAGAGAGTAACGAGACCCTGGTCTGGGCGTGATGAAAGAGTCATTTAGCTTCCACCTGTGAATCCAAGCACACGTTGCTAAATTCTTCAACCCTTTGCAAAATAATTTTATCCACATAATAATGTCATCATAAGCAGGGTGTCTGATAATAAAACTATGATAAAGTGACAGACTGTTAGTGGATGCAGAAACAAAGCCATACACATCCATTTCCTTCATACTGGATAAATTAAGTATAAAGCATAAGTGCAGGAAAATCTGAATGGAGATACTTAAATGAGAAGCAATCATCAATGATTATTTCAAACAGCTGTTCATTTCTATTGAAGTCTTTCTCACAGATCAAATCCTTTATGTTCATTTTTTAAAGCTTTTTTAATTTTACATTTTTTTTTTTGGTAGGCTCTCTGTCCATAAATCACAACCTAACTGAACAAATCTAAATCTTACCCTCCAATCATAGTGAACATCAGACAGGACAGCTCACAATTGCTTTAACAAATTGGCCACACAGGGCGCAGGATAATTTTTTTTTTTAATTAAATCTCTTGTTTGGGGTAATTTGGGATTCAAGGAAGAGTGTGGGTGTCAGAGTATGTGTGTGGGTGTGTGTACCTGTGTTACAGTGTGACTAAGTAATCTTTCTAGCAAACAACTTTCAGCATTCAAAATCTTTGTGGGACTTAATTTGATTTCTTGCTCACTTTGCATAATTAAGGTTTACGTACCAAGAAACCTGCTGAGTTAATGATGCAGCACATGACCATAACCTCCTCAATGATTCCAAAGGCTTCAAGCTTAAGTTTTTATTAAGTGTATCCACTAAACCTTTCAGAACCGATGTTGCAAAAACAGACCCAAAGGATAAAATTATTCCATTGTTTCGCAGGCGCCTTTGTATTTAGATCAATGTGATCAGTCGGAAAGGTTCCCGATGGTGTTTGTTTGCACTTTCATTGCTCAAGAAATGAATGAAAGAAATAAATTTAAAGAAATGGAAAATAACTGAGGAAAATAGGCATAAACAGAGTATAACAAAAGACAATTGTCAAAGGCAGAATAATGTAGAATTAGGTTAAATGTCGGCTCGCCTCTCTTGATTAGATGATTACATCCATTGGGAAGAAGGAAGTTTGAGGTTTTCATTTTGGGTTTTCTTGCCCCTTTTTCAGAGAGAGGCACAGTCAAAGTAGCGAACGGAGACATATGCAGGAGAGCGGCACGCTCACCAGCAGATAGGCTGGTTAGACTAAGTGATTTTGTCTTGCAGCTGGAACTGAACTTCAGATGACACAGATTAAGGAGCCACGGTGACAACCAAGACTTAGGGGATCACTGTGGCATCACAACCGCTGGGAAGTTAAACTGAAATAAACCTGGTTCTGAAGTTTAAGCATGCATGTCCATTTATTGTCTATTCCGCATTTTGCTGTGATACCACGTTGTGTATATTGATGCCCCAATATCGCTATCTAAATATCAAAAGAGATATAACAGCAGCCTGCCATCAATCTGAAAATCACTTACTGATGTGGTATAGCGAGTGCCACCAACTGTTGTAGTCGCTATAATTAAAGAGCCAATTAAAACAAAATTTGATTTTATATGAAGCCAGGCGCGCTCTCAGAACGTGAACTAAGAAGGGCAAAACGGTTTGCAGATTTGAACTCATAAAAGAGTTTTTGTTTAAAAGCTAAAGTGACCGACTGCGTATTAAGTATTCCAGCCAATCCAAGTGATAACATCTTGTACATTCATTTCAATTTGTGTCCATTAAGCATAACACCAAGGATCTTCAAGCCACATTAATGGCCGCATATGCTTATGTATGAGGGATCGTTTCAAGCTATTACACATTGAATGCTTGGTTTTGCGATTTGTATTTAATTACCCTGCCAGGAAACAGCTATGTAGCCCCATCTGATAGATTATAAATTAATAGCTTATGCGCTTGATGCACTTTAAAGTAAATCATTGCTTCTCATTCATTTTAATTTGTCAACATTTTAGAACTGTGCATTAATCAGTTTTTTAGCACTGGGCCTCCTCAGCTACACAGGGAAACTGTGCTGAACACGGACAACCTGCAGCAAGAGTTTTGTGCACCTCAATCCATCAGCTGATTTGTATCATGTTTATCACAGTGATAACCTCAGATCAAATGTCCCACGGCAGTGTCTGTGCACCTTTACCAGTGGGACTGCGTAGAAAGGCTGGGGCAGAGCTACAGAAAGACAGTTTCTGCCATTATATTCCTGTTATGTGAAATACACTCCATTAATGTGTCCCTCTATCACTCACAGAGGCTTGGTGCATGACTCTCTTGATCTTTTCACGGATCTGTGATAATGATGACAGGAAGCGCTTTCACTGAATTTTACAGATCAATGCCCAGCCATCAGCGAAAATGTACAAAACACCTGCAGCTGAGGGCTGTTAATTAATCATTCTCACATTGTTTTAAGAGTGAGTCATTAGAGTCATATTAGTTTTATTAAGGAAATAAACCCAGTCTAACCTAGATTTTTCGCAAGTTTTGTACCATCAACAAAAGAAAAGATACTGTATGTTTAGTGACCCTTTGCTTCTGAGCTCCACATTTTAAGCCTCATTGTCAATGTTATGTTGCTGTTTTAGTGTCAGAAGTTGACTATTTAGAGGAGAGGATGGCGTGATAAGTTATTAGCTTGGTTAACCAGTTACATCAACAAACTGAGCTAGGACTAACAGATTAATAAATACCAGAATTTCAAAAAGCACAGAAATTGTTTGTCTTGTATTCCACGCTGGTTTCCTTTACCATCCATTAAATATTACTTAAAGGCGCCAAAACTGAGAAGTATGCGTAAAGTCATGTGTGCAGGTGTTACCTGTAGAAAGGGGGTGGGTGTCCCTGGGCCTCGCAGCTAAACACCACCTCTCTGCGATTTTCACCAGAATGAATGGGAAACACCACACTGCCAGGTTGTTTGGTGAACATGGGCCTCAGCAGGACTCCGCCTCCTGGGTGCAGAACCAACAAAACAACATGAGCTTTGATGTTCTGGTCAAATGAAAATCACTCTACACAGGTTTTTTTTTTCTTTTCCTGCGAGCAAGCAGATATTGAAGCCTTACAGAAAGAAGCGAGCGAGTGAGCGAGGGAAAGCGCTGCACAGAATAAGCAGAAACAGCATGCATTTCTGGTGTGCATCTTTCGATCATGTGAGTAGAACTTGCTTGATCCCTGCAGTACTGCATAATCAGCTGGTTACCTTCATGAAACTTTAATGCTAACATCTGAATGTACACACTTGTCAAAAGCAAACCACACTGCCACCACACTTCAGCAAAATTTAATTTAAACCCTTCAAACTTATCACAGCTTTCCCAGGGCATGTCAAGCAATAAAAGATCTGAAATAAAATGCCATAACGAATACGCATTTTACATATTTCCCTCTCATTTAACACATCAAATTGTTACCCTTTGTGACTTAAAGAAAAAAAATTGTTGAGCGTCTTTTGGTGCTGCAAATCACCTTGAATTACACTTTAAAGTATTTTTGCATTAATGCCTTGTGTTAAGGGGGTCAATCATTACAAAATCTATTTCTTATGAGTTGGTTTTGGGGAGGAAATACACAATACACGCATATTAATTGCTGTGGTATCTTTAAACTCCTGGAGAGATATTCATTGTTTCTGAGCAAAACATTTAATAAAAATAAATAAATAAAAGAACAAAAAACATAGACAAAAAGGGCAGGGACATGTGTGACATTCACATCCTGGTTAATTACTAAGACACAACAACGGCATGTTGTTCAGGAAAATCACAAGAGTGATTCCTGAGGTAGTCAATGCTTCATTACAATAAACATTTCTTTTTGAGGTGGAAGGGGAATTCATTTGTGTTTACCAGAAAGCATTTGCATTTCAGTAATGGCACAGAAGCAGGACTATTCCATCATTAGAGTAACTAATCTGTATGAGAGGCAGGTATCATCTTCACGTCTCTAGAGTCCTGGGAGTACTCAAGACTCAAAATAACTCTCTGAAAGGGTGGAGATGTTTGACAAGGGACCTCATTGTTCCTTTCTGCAAGCACAAACCTTCAAGAAAGTTACACAAAATAAAAGGCTGTCTAATTATAATCTTTGTTACATGAAGCATGTCCCTCAAAGCAGAAAGGAGAGATGAATGATTAGTAAAAGACACTTGTGCAGTCTATATTAAAACTGATCATTGTTGCACGGAAACTTGAAAGGAAGACAAACATGAGATGAATGCTTTACTTTATTAAAGTGACTTTATCAGTTAGGTCGTATATAGATGCACAGTGCTGTGCAAAAGTCTAAAATCACCTCTTATTTCTTTAAATTTGCTCGGAAAATGGGAAATAGGTGCAGTAATTTATTGAAACATGTGCAAGCATTTTTTGGAATACAGCCTCTCGCTCTCTCTGAGTCAGCTTTCTTGACATTTCTTTCAGGAATAGTGCTCCTGGTTTCTTGAAGCACATGCTAAGCTTATTCTTGGATGTTGGCTGCCTTTTGTTCTATTCCCTGTCCAGATGATCCCACACTGCTTCAATTATTTTGAGGTCCAGACTCTGCAGAGGTGAATCCATGACTGATAGTGTTCCACTGTGTGTTTGTCTATACAGGTACGCTTTTACTGCATTGCCAGTGTCGTTTGGATCATTGTCATGCTGTAAATTAAGCCTTTGCCAACCAGATGGTATTGAATGGTGGGTCAAAAACTGATGGTACGTTTCTGTGTACAGAATTTCATTAAATTTGAAAAAATCCTCCAACACTACTGGGTGGAATGGAGCCCCAAATCCCAACAGAGCCTCCAGCATGTTTTACAGATGGCTGTAGACACTCACTATTGTACCTCTCTACTGACCTCCTCTGTACTTGTCTCCCTGTTTCCACATCCTTAAGAATGGCTTCAGCCACCCTTCCACTGTGATCATTTCTGATGAGGCTTCAGTGAACAGTAGATGGATAAACTAAAGGTCCAGATGCATTTCTCAGGTCCTGTGTGAGGTCTCTGATGGATTTTTTCTTATTTCTTAGATATTTTTTTTTAGGCCTGCCATGTATTCTTTTGTCCTCTACTTGCCCAGTTTTCTCAAATCTTTTGAGGACAGACTGCACACCATGCCAAGAAATCCCAAGATTTTGACTACTAGTACTTTTTACACACACAAGGTGATTCCTTGTGTGTGTAAAACACTATTTTATGTCTGTCAAACTGTTTTATCTCTGGGGTTTTTCACAGATTCAACTGTTTTTGTGACAGGGTGTTGGCAACAAAGTGCCTGAAGATACAATTTTAAATTGATTCTTTACCAAGTTGTTTGCTATCTTTTCTGTTATCTTGATTCTTTTTATGCTTGAATGATTCATAGGTCAGTGTTAATTGGCTTAACAGACAAACAAACAAAAAATATTCCTTTGAAAATGGTCAGGTACAAGGACTGGACTAAAAATGAGTGAAAAAAGCAGCCAATGTCCAAAGATATTGAAAGACTTGAAAATAATTACAAGAAAGTTTGTCTCCTTGGAAGTAAAATATAAAGAAATGAAGAGTAACTCAAGACCTTTATACAGTACTCTGTGTCTGGTGATGGTGCTAAACTGACCTGATCTTTGTCAGCACCATGGCAACTGTTATTAAAAGGGTGAATAAGAATAATGAGAAGGGCTTGAGTTCCCAGTGCCGTGCCAACGAGGCTTAGTGCAAACTGATGCAAACTCTCGGAAACTCTTTCGATGACCTACAGGGAATGACAGTAAGTAAGAAGAGAATACAGAATGATTGTCAAGCTTGCTTTCTGGTAATCGAACATTAAGGTTCTACACACTAAAGTGCCCTTCAGTCGGAAATCCACAGGCCCAAGAAATGAGTTTTCTTCCCAGGAAGGTTTTTCTTTTCATGATATACTTGCTGTCTTAAAAAGAGAACAGATGCATACTGTAAAGACATCTGTACAACAAAGAAAGTTTAAAATCAACACCGAACCTCTCGTTGACAGAGTGTTACACATTGTAAGACGTATAAAATAGTCAAAGTCATGGTGAAACCAGACTGTCAAAATCTGATGACAGGTCCAACGCCACGTCCCATAAAATACCGTAAGAAAAATGATAAAAGTTCTCTATCAGAGAAGCGCAGTGATCCAGAGTCCTAACAGGAAGTAGACTGCACAATGCTGCAGGACAAAGATGGAGGTCATTATGAAATAAGCCGGCTTTCCTCATATCTGTCACCTGCTGCCAGATGGTGATACGTGCATGTTTTCTAAGACTCCTCAGACAACACAAGACTCCGCATCGAAGCAAAAGTAGAAGGCAGAGAGAGCTGTTTTAGAGACTGAAATAAAAACTAATCTCAAATTCAATACTAGCTGACAGCAAATGAATTCCTCCAGCTTACCTCAGCATGAATAAATAGGCATATGGGGAGTCAGCTGTGGGGGAGGTATCGGCCGTTTGTGAGGCCCCAAATCCATTAGTTTCAGCTCAGGGTTTTATGCATCAAATAAAAAAAAAGCCAATCTTGCTTTTTAAGGCATCTTCCTTGCTGTCCAGGCCGATAAGGTACATCTTTAGGGTCTCTCATTTAAGGGCAGCAAATGCTACTCAGTATGGTTTGGGCTGTTTCAAGCAAGGTATGACTTTGATCAAATCTTATCTAAAGGTTTGAAATATATGGTATCCTTGAAAAACAGAAACACTGAACTATAAATACTAAAACTATTTCACTAGTAATTTAATCAGAAAAATTTGGAAAAAACATCTCATTCTTGTGATTCAAGTGCTACAAACGTACAGAGAAGACATACGGCAAATAGATAAAAAAGAAACACAAGAGTCAAACTAATAAAAAATGTGCCAAGCAACAGTGCTGTGACTCTCAGCTGGAGTGTGCTGCCCTGTGCTGTACTGTTCTGCAGCTGTGTTAATTAAATTAATTGCATTTTCAGTTACACAGTCTGTGAGAGAAATGTGACATGAATGTTTCAAGCGACATCCAACCGCGTCACACCATTCTCTAGCAAATCAAAGCTACTGCATCTGAAATGCAATAACACCAATTGAACCAAGGGTATCCAATGCTATGTACACTGGGGAAACAGAATTGATTAGGGCCAAGTCCGTACGTGGGAGTAGCAAATTAAAGCTATTTCTTTGTCATTCTCTACACTGTACTAAATGTCTGCATGAACGTAGGAATATATTGCTTTTGAGAATGACATTTTCATCTAACTGGAGTAATGCCCCCACCTTTTCCTCCCAAGTTAGAAGGTCATTTGTCACCCATCAGAATTCAAGATACAGTGATTGGGACAATTATCCTGGTCTAAAGGTGAAGAATGATGTTTCATGTTTAGTCAGAGAATGTCTGAATTTGACTTTCACTGAAATTTCTTTTAATTCATTTTCATTCAAATCTGATGACTTAAGGAAAATTACTACTGTTGTGTCTTTGCTGCTACATAAGATAATACACATAAGCTGTACTACTTGTCAGCATTAATGTACAGTAATGCTGAAAGAAAAAGTATTTTTGTGCTCCAGGCTATTATATTTATCCTATCACAGATGTATATTACTGGTAATATATTTAGGAGATAAATCTACAAAGAGGGAGAGGAGGGTGTGCTCCATGTATAAGGGAATCATACAGCTTAGGCTCACTAAAGTTTTTTTCTAGGGTGCTGGAAAGGAGGCTTAAGCTGATTTCCAAGCTGTGAACTCAGCAGGAGCAGTGGGTATTCTGTCCTTTCCATGGAAAAAGGAGTTTTCCTTCCCACTTTCACCAAGCGCTTGCTCATACTGTAGGGGGACGTCGGATTGTTGGGGTTTTCTCTCAGTTATTGTAGGGTCTTTACCATATTAAGCCAATATAAAGCACCTTGGTAACTTGTTGTGGACAGTGGACTCTTTTCCACTGTGGGGTTCTGCAGGAGTTACAGGAGTTTTTGTGAGGAGTACTACAATCGTATCTATCCGGGGAAACTTGTGAGCAGTATGAGGTACTCTTGACGTTGATATGAGCCCAGTCCTCGTGCAATCAAAGTGGTACAAAGTCAAGTACTGGTTTGTAACTTGTCTGCCATCATGATGGTGGCTAAATATTTGTGCTGAAGGTACGTATTAAACAGTTCCCTGGGCCAAAGCATGTTCTTGTACAAGAACGTGTTCCATTTGGACCTTTGGGTCCAAATTGATTTTTCTTCCATTGGGTCCCTGGTATCAGCTTTAGAGACTGGACTTCCAGAGGGAGTTCATAGAAGAGATGATGCTTTTTTGAATCAAACAGAGCCAGCTGGTTTAGGACTTTGATTAGGATAGCTCCTGGGTACTGTACCTTCCTTTAGAGGATTTCTGGGCACATCCAGCTGGGAGAAGACAGTAGCACACAGAGAACATTTAGGGATCTTCCAAAAGAAACTGGAAGCAGTTGCTTGGGAGTGGGATGCTTTGATTACCTTGCTTAGCCTGCTGCCACTGTGACCCGAAAATGAATGGATGGATGGATGGAATTCATAAGCAATAATACCTCATATAGGTAAATAACTTCACATCTATATAACACTGCACTGTGAATGCAAAAACATTTAAACTGGATATTCATTATTCACGGACGAAGCAAAAAATATTAGCTATGGGAGGAAGCTTCACAGAGGAACAGTCCCACATCTTCACATAGGCCTTTACAAAACTTCAAAGACACTGAAATCTTGCTTAAGGATTCCTAAAGGCTTTGCCACGTACTGATGAATCAGTGAGTGAGTCAATATTTGAAACTACACTCTCATCTTAGAATCATACATAAGGGTACAAAGGAAAGTAAAAGTTGCTTCATTATTTTATGTATTAAAATGCTAGCCAAAACCTGCCCTTCATTTTCACTGGCATCAAAAAGACATGTGGTGTTTTCTAGTATATTTAGAGTGACAGCTGGCTGTGTCATATAAAACTTTGTGTTTTTAGGTTTATCTTAAAAAATGCTTACAGAGCCCCCTCTAAATTAAATCAGCTTTGTTGCTTTGTTGGGAACAGGAAATCCTCCAATATTTCAGCCAAACATGACTAGCTGAGTCTTTTTGCCACCAGCCTGTGGCATTTACAAATGCACTGGCTGACGTTTACCTGTTGTATCAGATTAGTTGTGCACTCACTAAGTGTTGCTAAATGTGGTAAAGAGCTGCCTTTACAGCACTCGCAGCAATCAGTAATGTTATCTTAATTTCACCAGTCTGTCCTCTGCTTGTTTCTGCCAAGTGTGTCGGGAGAAGGGGTTTTACACACTTGTCAAAGCGCACGGTGATACAAAGAGCTTAGCAAAAATCCCAGCAAAGACTCTCAAAATATGCTCAAATTAAGCAAATGCACATAAACGAGATAAGCAACATGAATGTGTTTTTTGTTTTTTCTTCTTGTTTTCCCGGTTGGCTTCTTCAGCACAGGTGATTTCCCTTCTACTTAGCTTAGCTATGATACAAGCAGAGCAAACGATCCCTGTTATACAATTAAGGGAGCAAAGTTTTGCTACCTATCATAAAGATGTGCATAATGATATGTTTACTTTGAAAAGTGAGCAAATCATTATGCAGTCTGCAAAATCATATTATTATATTTTAGCAGCCTATGTCAATGATCATTTTACTATTCTCAGCAACTGTCAACGACACGTAATAAAAAAATCTTTTTAGGAAGTTTATCAACCAACCTGCTGCTAACCTGCTAATCACACAATGCTTTTTTAGGGTAGGACCAAAAGACCCCACAGTAAGAATGTGTCCTCTCTAATTTGGTTCCTCAATTTGAAACACAGACCCTTGTGATTATTGTCTAAGGACAGCAATTAAACAGGAATCTTCCCTTTAAAGCTTAGAGGTTTCCACAACACATAAATGAAACAAAGCCATGACATGGCAAGCCTTGATGGCACGACTGCTGTGCCAAGCTGCAGTACTTCAGCTCTGCATAATGAAAACTTATTACAGCTTTTTTTGGAATATTTATTTCCAATCGGGCAGGCCGAGAAGAATGATTTCTGAAGACTTGACAGCTAATTATATCACTTTAAAATCATTTATGATTGAATATTTTTTTAATCAAATTATACATCAAGACCCTGTACCAAAAATACCCGACTTCTCAGAAGGTGAAGACACCCACTTTCACAATGTTAATTCTCAATTATTATGATTGCTGGTTAAACCTATTCAGCTGAACGGCTTCACATCTTTTTGTTTCCACCTTTTCTAAAATTGTAGTCCTTCAGTGCCAACTATAGACGTTTCTATGATTGTAGATTATTTTTAGGCAGATGCTTGAGTAAGGTGTTAAAATTCATATTTGGCATCAAAAGATTATTGGTTTTGGCAAGTTGCTGTGTAATAAGAATGAATGAGAATTTCCTTCCCTTATCTTTTCCAAATGACAGATTGTTGTTTACTACCTGCTTGATTTATTTGAATATTTTAGAATTGAGTTTTTAATTAACCAGAAATAATTAATTTCTTATATTATTTTTTATAATAAAAATGTAATCTCTCAGTAAAACACGAGTAATAAATCTGTTGGACTGTGTTAAAACAGCATGACAAAACAACAGAGTCACATGGAAATGTTTGAAGTGGCTTGCTGTGTGAAGTAGAAATGCAACAATCTAACATTTTCAGGTCCAATATGATACCGGTACATTGGCTTTGGTCAACAGTGAGTCTCATTCTGGCACCAGTGTTAAGCTGCTTCCCTCACTGAGAAAAAGACTAGAAATCGTTATTTTCTATATGTGTAAAACAACATCGGGTTAAATATTGCTTTTACAGTATAACTTTGTATGTACCAAATTAATTCAACCAAAATCATTACTTTTACTGATTTTTTATTTATTAGTAAAATAGCACAACGGGACAAAGTAATGCAGTCTCACTTATTGATTATTCTTTAAAAAAAGTGTAAATTTACATGTGATTTGTATGAACTTTGAAAATTTAAAAATATTTTTTTAAAAAACAATTTTAAAAATGGGGGCGGTCATGGTGGAGGACACAGGGTCCTCTGGTAAGAGTGGGTCCAGAGTAGGGGGTCTTTTTGACCTAAAAGCTCATTTGACAAAGGCAGCCGACATTCCATGCTGGTCCCTGCAAGCCTCCCGAACCTGAGATGGTAGACCACAGTTTGCAGTCAAGCCAAAAAACTATTACAAGCATGCAAAGAAAGGCTATCGATGCAGGTGTGAAATACCCTCAAACTGCTGACCCTTCCTCCATGATATGATAGCTCTTCCTTTAGCTACCAGATGCAGTGCTTCTCACTTGGCTTGCCTTTCACTAAGCATGGCTTAATAAACACTGAAATCATGGAATTAAATTGGCCCCATAGCTTGGCCTTTTGTCAGACTCAATCTAGCTTTTTGAGGATCAGATATTGGTCTGTTGCATCCCTACTATGAAGGTTAGCTGCCTCTATGTGGCCAAACCGCATCATGATTGCTCTCTTGCGCTCTCTCTTACTCATTCCTGTATACAGTGCACCCCAATGCAACAGGCCATTCAAACCCTCAGAGAGAAATAGGGGGAAAGGTGGTTATGGTTAACTTCAGATGAACTCACTATGGGGATGACTTTCCCTTGGCCTCACTGCTCTCTCACACAGCCAATGCTTGGCGTTTAAATAAAATAATAAAAGAAAAAGAAGAAGAAGAAGAAGAAAAAAAAACAGAGTATAGATAAATAACCTACCTAAAAAGAACACTGTAGATCCTCGAGCCAGTACTGCAGGTCTGCATGCTAAAAGGCTTATCATGTCTTTCGTGGAACACAGAGGCTTTGAAGGTCTGTTATATTGCGCCACACTTTTCTGTTGTAAGTAGAGCAATGTAATGTAACCCCATACTGAATATTAATGCTCAGTTACTCGGTGTTACCAACTGTGAATGTCAGGCTCAGGACTGAAGCAAGGGGCGTGCAACACAATGCTTTTCAGAAATGATTTGCCCTCTGCTCCTTTGTTAAGCATTAAATTGCTTTGAATGGCAAAGTCTGAATGTGGGTTCAGCGGCTCGTGATTGCAAGAGTAAATTTTGTGACTGCACAGACTGCAGACCTAAATTGTCTCCTTTAGGCAGTTTGTCTGACATCAAAACTCTTCCAGGATTTCCATCGATGTCAAAGACACTCTCTTCTCTGTATGTTTAAGAGAATGCTTAAGTAGGACATAATATGCAATCCAGAATTGCGGTGTAGATCCTAATCCCGAAGTGAGTCACAGTTCCCTGAGGAAAGCCTCATTAGGCATCCACTGATGTGTACTGGATTTAGTGATAAGTGGTGCTAATTGCCATGTAGGCAAATTTAGGTGCAGACATGCCGTTGCGCTTTTGGAAAAAAGACCCGCGTGCGCACACAAATTCACACAATGGGAGTCACAAACACATGCACGCACACTAATTATTTTAGGTCCCAGCTGTGAGGAGTGGCTGCTGATTTTGAGCAAGGCAACTTGAAAGATTACTCATTCCTCAAGATACTGTGCACATGCAGCAAAGCCCTTATTCATCTTGTTCTCAGTTTCAAACTCTGACATTCTGCAGAGAACAACCATTTGACCCTGAACAATTTGTAAGGGAGGAAAATTAGGTTTCTCATTAAAAGCAAGATCACAAGCAAGATTCCTGTACTACGACCAGCGCAATCTCATTTAGGTAACAATTGAGGTGCTATTTAAAATGAATGACTGCACACTGCACTGATAGAAAGAGGCTGCCTTGCAGAGATGGAAACCTGGCTGATTGTTTTTGCAACAGGATGCACTGCCTGGGAAAAAAAAAAGAGATAGTTGCTATGCACAACTGAGAGAATGTTGATTTGCTGCCTTGAGCTGCTAATAAAAGGATGACAACGCAAACATTTCCTAACATTTGTAAAATTGTTCAAAGCTTTGGGCACTCTTTTCCGTTAAAAACCTTTTATTTTTCTATTTCAATTTTAAGTGCCATCTGTTCTGACTTCAACACAGACCATATGCAACGACACAAAAAGTACACATTTGGGAGGCTTACCTGCCAGACGCTCCACCAATGACAGCAGCAGTATAAGTTTCCATAGCAACTCCATTTTAATGGTCTCAGGTTAATACAAGCTCACATCCAATCACAGGTGTGTAGAATCACAGCTTTGTCCTTTCCAGCACTTTCACTGTTGTTCTGTTAAAAAAAAGAAAAGAAAAGAAACTCAGGAGGGGAGACCATTAAACAGTCTAAATCACCAATCACTGTTCAAACCAGTTTGATTTCACAAGAACAGTAACTGCCCGTGTTTGCACGGCAACACAAAAGGACATATATTGACATATAATGACATCTAGAAACCAAAAGAAATTCTAAAGGCATTTTATCTTCATCAACAGGTAACATTTAGCAGGTGCTTTTGTTGCAGCTGCAGATCCTGGAGCCCAAAAGGCTTCCACTGTTGTAGAGTTTCCTTAAGTGTGCTTAACATTGCATAATAGGGATCGCCTCTGTGAAAGAAACATAAAGGGATTGCCCGCTTGTGCTCAAACTTGCTGAGACAAAACAAAATGCAAGCTGGTTGTCAGACACATCCCTAGCATGTAATAAAGTAGTGTCCTGCCTCCTGGATTTCATCTGAGCGAGAGGGATTATGTATTTCTGACACAAATAGCTGACTGTACACAGCACAAAACCATTTTCAGTTCCCCAGGAGACTCACAATTAATTTTCTTAAAGGCTAAACTACAAGTCCCAAACACACTGTCATACTTCTCCCATCACTAATAAACAATGATGTAGCCAGTTTAATTGTTTAAATACTTGTACATTGCTAACATGCTGATAGCTAAGATCCTTTCTGATAAAGCGGCAGATAAATGTTTGCGTATGGGAGGCTGGTTATGGAATGAAAAAGGATGAAGGGAGGAAATTAGCCATTGTCTTTGTTCAAACTGACTCTCCCCGGTACATTTAACTGACTGATGGTACAGCTTTGTGTGACTGCAGACCATAAGCATGCTGAAATAAATGAGAGGAAAACCATTTATAAGAGCATACAGTACAGTCTATAAGGAGCCGAGTGCCAAAAAAACGGAGACAACTGAAAGATTACGTCTTCTATCCTTTCACCACAGAAAAGTATGATCGAGCATACTGATGCTTATGTGAATATATCAGCTGCGTCCCTGAAAAATTTGCCTACAGTATTCTTCCTTCTGCATGTGCTAAACCATTAAAGGCAACACTTTCCCCCTATAAATCTCATTAGGGAGATTGGGTTTAGAGAGTCATCTTAGTTCCAACTTATCTCGCAGTTATTACGATGCAAATGTCAGGAGTAAATGTTGGCTTTCATTAATAAAACAGAGAGACTTCAAATCCCTTCTACTGCTCCTGGATATTTTTGGAACGTGCCTCTTTGAGGGAGTAATTGTGAGAAATGTGCCGAATAAATTACTCAACACCAGGTCTTTAATTGAAAAAATGAGTCTTAAGATTCAAGGCGCACACTCATCCCGTGTTGCGTGACTGTCTGGACGACATCTAATGTAACATGTGTGCGTAAAATAAATTAGCGACTTTTAATTTGACTCTTAAAGTAAATGCGTGCGTCACCGCACGCTGCAGATTGAACTGTCACTGCAATTTGACTCTCACACTTGTGACAAACGCTTCATGTTTTCAAAAACCATTCAAGTAATTGTTTAGTCAGCCATTAAATGTTTTACAGTCTGGTCATCTAAAGTTAATTTATCCTGCCCTGACAGCAACACAACTGGACACGTCCGGAATGTGTGAACTATTGAGACACCCCATTCAAAAAGGCTACTATCTGCGAGCCTCTAACACCAATCTTTTGATCTCTATTAGGCTGCAAGCCTTGAGACGCGAGACATCAGACAACAGGGTTAGTGGGGGGGGATAAAAGAAAGCTTCTTGATCCAACAAAGCTCAGCACTAAGATGATGGCTAGGGGAGTTGGGGAGTGGCCACGGACGGCAGCGTTTGACTTCCTATTCAGTGCAAATTGATTAGCCTTGTGACCTTAAGTAGTAGTGACAAGGCCAATGACTTACTTTCATCCCAAATTGATTCTCTCATTTGTTTGCTTTATGAGATGAAAGTTAATGATAAGGAAGGCTTTCAAACTTTGCCTTTCAAGTTCCAATCTCTTTCATGTCTGGGGAAAAAAAGCCAGTGGTTGAAAAATGGAATATGATCAAGGCTGCAATGACAGTCCTGGCCTAAACATTTCCTGACCCAATTTGCACAAACTCAACAACACTTAAATGGAACGCAGCTGCAAAGACAGCCTCTCACTGCACAAATGCAGATGACATAAAAGGAGAATAAAATGGAAGCACTGCATGTAATGAAGAACGCATGTTTATACGGTTCCTTTTTTTTTTGGATAATGCTTTAACCGGTTGCGACACTGTGATGGACAAACAGCTTTTATCTTTGTCAAATGCCGTATTCCCGTCTGAAGGAGTGACTCAAAACCATCCATTTTTGGAGGTAACGCTGTTGTCAAAAATATTTTTTCAATAGAAATCAAATCAGAATATTTGAAATGGTTTCCATTCTCATTTGTCACAGTTTACCAGTACCAGCTGTGAGGCCCCGCTATTTCCTCTCTCAAGCAGCGAGTTGACACACAAACACTGCCTTGCCTCCTCCGCCTCACTAACAGTGCTGTCTTCTTCTCGTCACTCTTCCTGTTATTGGGCTGGAGATTTCAGGTCGACTAGTCAGTATAAGCTCATCTGACCCAATCGTCCATGTTGTCGTCCCCTCCTTTCAGTCTGTAAATGTCTGAATTGAGATATTTCACTATGTTTACTCTACGTTTGGTTTAAACACTGTTGACAGCTCCAGAGACTTGACTAGCAGCCATACCCTAAATCAAGGTGGATGGTTTGTCATCAGAAGGAAAATGCTTTCACAACAGGAATGGTGGATTTTACTGGTCAAAACTCAAACTTTTTTGCGCTGCGATCAAGAGTTGATATAGATTTCTAATTATGGTAACTGTATGAATATGGGCTGGAACATGCTGGAAAAAGATCTGCTGTTGAGTTTGTTGCTATGACTGTGGTAAAAGTCTTTACTATGCAACAAATACTGAAATTCTTTTGCTTATTAATAATTCATTTAGACTAAAAGAGTAAAACTCGCAGGTAGAGTGCCCTGTGGCAGATTTAGTTCATGTAGAGATAAAGCTTTTTTTCCCCCGACTGGCAGAGTAGTAGGCATTATTTCAGCAGACCAAGATTTTCTTTTGATCAGCTATATCATTGTATATTATAGCCTCGTATCACCCTCAACATCAACCAAACATCAATATTTGTCATGTTACTTGGTGTCAAAGTAAGTTACTCAGTGCCACAACACTGACAATCAATATAAATTGAATTTACTAGATTCAAACACAACCGCCTTGTGAGTAGGAAATAAATTGGAGGTTGCCTGGTGACAGCATTATAATTTTTCACATTCTGCAACCAATTTCAAGTAGTAGCAGCAACCAGAGTGTCACCCAGAGGTTGAGCGTGCAACACTCACAGCTTCTGGGCGACCGCTTTCAATTGCAAAGCAGTTGCACAGGTTGTAGGAGGAGGCAACCTGCCTCCAAACAGTCATGGTCTGACTCAGATTGCCAAAGACTTGAAAATCCCTGCTGTCAAATTTAGAAATGCAGACAGATTGCCAACACACTGCAATCAATCTGAGTCAATCTGCGCTAATGAGTGCAATTCATCTGCAATGCATCTCTTTGCAATAGAGGTCTCACAACTCAGCTGATTGCCAACTGATTACATTCCCATATAAAAGCAATGTTGCTGAGCACCTGTGCCAACCTGCAGTTAAATCGCTGTCCAGCAACAATTTATTGACTATTTGTGGAGACATATCTGAATTTCTGTTTCAGATCTATGAGATTCTGGGTGAACGCTCAATGTAAATAGCTAATACGAACTTAATGTGAACTTCTCTATGCAGATGGCAACAGATTTGTGATTATCACAGTTAATTGCCATATTATCACAAGCAGAGTGCATGTAATTGCCGACTTGACTCCATTCACTCACAAACTGATAGCAGACTGACACCGTCTTACTGCTAGTTTATCATCATCCTGAAGCTCCAAAGACACGTTGAAGAT
>VUQK01043962.1:99302-112120 GCA_015106715.1 Bujurquina vittata
AGTTGTTGGTGAGAGGAGTAAAAGAAAAAGGGGGGGGGGGGGGGTTAACTGAAATACTGTTGTGAATCACAATTTTACTCGCTTGTATGCACTGTACTGTTGATGGTGTATTATGCAACACTAGAAACACAGTACAGCAATTGTATTTTGTTAATTTGTGCATTGTGTTGATTTGGGGGTCATGGATTTGTTTGTTGCAGTAGTTATATTCTCATATTTTTCACTTTCACTTGTTTCCATGTTATTATATTGCATCTCATATCCTCTTGACCTCTCTATTGTAACTTACTGACAAAACATGATGCAGAACTTGTCATTATTAGCCATGAAAGCAGCAAAGAAAAAAAATGTGTGTGCATTGTAATCTATTTCTTTTGTTAAAGTCAAAATTCTGCTGTTTCTCTGATCCTGTCAAACTGCATTTGATTTGACACTTGTTGTGTTTGTGTGAAACGTTATTGAGGTGATTTGAACTGTCTGTCAGAGCAATATTTCTGCAACAGATGGTATCCTGGGTGTGCAGTACTGACTTAGGGCGATCCTCCCTGCCCTTGTTTCTCGGCATCATGGCATTCGGTTTGAATCAAATGCAGGACAGCCAGCATCTCAAGCAGCTGCTCAGCAATGCAGGCAACACACTGGAGTTTATTCTTAAGGCCGGAGGATGTACAGCTAAATCCAAGACATACACGTGGTATGAAGACACTCTCTGATATTTACCTTCAAAATGTTGTTGCTTGTATTGTATAACTTTTTACTACAGTGGGTTAGGGTTAGAATATCCTACTTGTTCTGTATGGGTTTTCATCTTTATTTTATGCTGGTCACAGCAGATGCTAACAGCCTAAAAAAACTAAAAAGTTCCTACAGTCATGCATGGAGTCATTGCTATAAGCACATAACTGTATATGATAGCAGAGGCTGTAGGCAATGGGAAATCTTATCGGTACCAGACGTTTTCCAGTTTCCATTTGTCATTGATCAAACTTTGGTTGCAAGGAGGAAAGCAGTCTGTACAGAGAAAAAAAATTGGGTATTAAATTTGCCAAAATGCAACTTCAAAACTTCAAACTTCAAAACGATGATGACTGAGCTTTGTGTTTGGTTATTTAAACCTGTCTCCATTTGTAAATAATGACTGGTGCACTCAAACAGAGTTGACCAGATATCCCTTATCTGCCTTCTAGAGAGCCTGGGTGCACATGAAGCCATAAAAAATTGAGTGTTGCCCCTACAGGCAAAAATCAGACTGAGTTTTCAGTCTTTGGTGCAAAGTTTGTGTCATTTCAGATTTTGTCAATATAAGAGTGGTGCATGATGTTTTCTGTTTTAACTTGGTTTTGTGTTGCTGTTAGCTGGATTTTAATTTTCTGTGGCAATTTATTTTGATTCTATTTTAATTGCACCGCACTTTGGGACTACATGTCTGTGATAAGCACTTTATAGATAAGCTTTACTTACAGTCCTTAATCACAGTGAGAATGTGAGCATGCATCTGAAGTGGTCATCATCAAAGTTGGGTATGTTGGCTAGTTTTAAAATGAATGCTGAGTTTATGTAACAAAACAAAATTAGAAGGATGAGTGCAAACATTGTAATGTAAAGTTCTGAAGCAATCAGTTAATTACACAGTTATTACTGTACAAAAAAAACATTTTTTTGGTAATTTTTTTAACCACCAAAATCACCTGTTTTAGCTTCTTAGATGTGAAGATTGGCTGCTTTTTGCTGTTTTACACAATACTAATTAAGTCCATACTGCCTTACTTACATATAAATTAGTACTGCTTCTGTTCTAGATTAGCTCATAGAGGAGTCATGTTCATGTCAAAGACACAGTGTACTCATCTTGACTCTTTCGGCCTTTCGGTTCTCTTTGGAGCTGACACCCATTACTCAAAAAACTGTTTATCAACTGAAGAAGCTGGATGGGCACGTTAGGACATATATGCGCTGATGTACAGTGAATGTTTGAGAGCAAAAAAAAAACCCATGCATGCCTGTTCATCTGTGCTTGTAGCCTGGAGTTTGACAGGTAGCTGCCTTCAAACTGTCAGATAGTCCTATAACCGCCCACTCATTGGGGGAGCAATGCACAGCTGCAACGCATCACTGTGGAGCATATTCAGGGTAATACTGTTGAAAGCGCAGGTCCACAGATGGGATTCTGGCAGAGAAACAAGGAGCAAAAATATATAGGCTTGTGTTGACTGTATTGTTCAGCTGGGAGATGTAGGCAAAGATAGGCTTGAAAACATAGATCTATATCAGGCTTTGTTGTGAAAAAGCTGACTGCCAGGGGTCTGGAGTCGCAGAGGTATAGAATAAAAGTGTCCTTCGTGTGTACGCCACAATAGCAAAAGACATTTCATTTTAATATAATAAATGAAAAAACTAAGCAGAACTTATCTCCTAATGCAAATGCAGATAATACCATCACCACATGGGTTCTGAAGAGAGCACGATCGCTATCTGGCCACTTGTTGATGTTTTAAACTTAATTCAGAAGTCACAATTAGGATATCTGGAGTTGCATAATGTTCACTTTGATGTCACAACAACACATTTTGAGTCTTGAGGGTAGCTTTGACTTTGGAAAAGGGGAACCCCCGTTGATTTTCGACATCAAAGCGTTTACACATTTTGAGGGGAAGAGAAGAATACGTGGACTACAAAAGACATTGATTGTGTGCTGTTGCATCGGCTTTTGAAAAACTGTCAATTGTGAGGCAAATAATATGGGAGTGTGCTCTGATAATTAGCATTTTACAATTACAGTGAACATGAAATGTGAAAGCAGCGCTTATACACGCAAGTATTGTTAATGTTTTTTATTACACTGAAAATGAAGCAAAAACATCCACCTGCCAAAGAAGACACTTTTTTTAATGGCTTCATTTTGGCCCTGGAAGTTTCAGGTTGCTGGCAACAGGTCCACGCCTAATCATTCCTAGCAACATAAGGAGAAGCCTAAATTGAGTCTGCACGTTATTCAAACAACATGAAACTTGATATGGAACTTGCTCGATCCACTAAAAAATCAGCTAAAAGTGGACTGGATAAAGGGCTGCTGAGAAATGTGAATAACACACACTCACACACACACACACACACACACATGCTCATAGAGAGATTTTTTTGATTTATTAGTGAGAGGCACCTGCTGTAAATCATGAAATTTAAAGGACTCACATTATTAATTAGTTTGTAGTTGGCTCATCATTATTGAGTTAACATGCTGAAAGAGTTTCACTGTCAGAAAAAGGCACCTGAGTCCAGTGGCTTGGCTCAAATGAGCTAAGTTTAACACTTTTAGTGTTGACAGGCATATTTGTGATCTAATAAAGCACCAAGCAAGTAATCAGAAATAAGTCAATGGAAATACTTGACTCTTATTCTCTAATTAGACTTGTTAGTTTGAAATGGTTTAAGGGCTTTCGTATTGACTTGTGACTCCCGGCTCCATGGGCCAAATCATCTGTGTGGGAGTTATCTCGTAGAAAATCGAGAGGTAGAGGCTTTCTCTCTGGCCACCAGCCTTCAGTTTCTGCACACTAATGACCGTCTTGCCAAAGCATTTAACCTTGAGCCAATCTGTCTTCTCACTTAGAAAAGCTGAGTTGTTGAACCATGAAATAGAGGTAGTTGTCCTTGTGAAAGGAGGTTACAACCCAGACTACTTCAGGATTAATCAATTATTGCCATTGCAAATGTCATGAAGTGGTTGGACAGAATCATTATCAGAGCTTGGTTGTTTTTTTTTTGTCTGTGTGTTTTTTTGTCAGCTTCTTTTTAAGGTTTACTTTTAAAATTCTGTCCTTACGAAAACAAAACACTGGAAAGAGCTGTGATTTAAACAACTTTGTGAGAGATTCCAAAGCTGCTCAGGCACATTAACAGAATTCATTTTTCAAACTTATCACGGGCCAAAGAGATTCTGGTGCCATTCTTGGCAACTTTAGCTCCAAAAGTGTGAATCCGCTCCAGTGCCCAGCAGTTTCAATGCAACTGGGGAGCATAAAATAGCTGGAAATATGGAATGTGGCAAATCACTGAATGTAACACAAAGCGAGCCTGCAGGAAAAAGTTCACTCAAAATGTTGATGTGTGTGTAAATTAAATATATTCTTAAACACACTACCCTTAGCTTGCAAATGGATTTGTGTGATATCCATCCCCTTGAGGTTTTAGTCACTTTGGTAGGTAAGTAATACAGATTTGAAGTGACAGATACCATTTCAAAGAACAAACTGACAGTGACAAAATGACAACTTCAACCTTCACTGAGCACAAAAGCAATACAAAAAAAGTGTGTTTATATATATATATATATTTTTTTTTTGTGTGTGTGTTTGTGTTTGTGTGTGTCACAGTGAAGTATGAGTGTTGCCCTTGA
Source organism: Bujurquina vittata (assembly GCA_015106715.1). Taxonomy (NCBI): domain Eukaryota; kingdom Metazoa; phylum Chordata; class Actinopteri; order Cichliformes; family Cichlidae; genus Bujurquina; species Bujurquina vittata. The sequence goes on from VUQK01043962.1 coordinate 103,699, forward strand.
GGTGTTTTTCTAATCTGTGTGCACTTGCCATATATTTTTTTTGTGGATATACGCCAATCTCTTGAAGCACACAAAGGGCACCCACTTGCAGGAACATTTTGTGTAGGAGCAGCATGAATAATGTTCACACACTGTATTTAGCCTGAACTTAATGGGCTTAGGTGATTTCAAATTGAATACAAAATAGATTTGTCTGCTGTTGTACTGAATTTGCCACATGCTCTGTTTTTGATTAGATTTCTTATTCTCATCTGTGTGCTTAAAATGGCAAGGCAAATTAAAAACTGCTGTGATAACACCTAGATTCAGAAAGAAATTATGTCAGCCAGCATCAGGACATTGAATAATGCTATTTATTCAGATTTACAGTTTTGTGTTTGTTTTGTTTTTTTGCATGATGTTTGCCACATCGAGTCAGGATACCTTGCAGGACCGCTGCTACAGAGGATGTCTTATTTCCAACATCCTCAGAAGCTGTGATATGCCAGCCCTGAAATTGAGCGAGCAAGACAAAACCTAAAAAACAGGTTTTATAGTATCCTGATGATTTAGGGCATCATACGGCTAAGCTTTCTTTCTGTTTGTATAGTATACGTCTGCAGTGGCAGCAGTTGCGAGTGTGTCTCTCCTGTCTAATGAATAATGCACACTAAGACACCCTGAGTTATCCAAAACCAAGTCCCTCTTATCCCTGTTTGAGTGGATTGATTTCCTAGTTCTCATGAGCATCTGCAGAGGCTCAAAGACTGCCCCTGTGTGCGCAATAGGGGAATAGGGGAATAAAAGAACAACAACAAGGCAAGAATCAAGCTTGTAGTGCTCTCATGGATACTCTGGAGTTCATTACCTGCTGTTCAGATGAAAGCAGAGGACATGTCATCAAAGTGCTTATGGTATCTGTAATTAGAAATGCAGTTGCACTGATCTTTGGTGGCTGAGCCTCAGTTTTGCTGTGATCATTTTCAAAACAGCTAGCTGACCCATGGCCCTGTTGTGGCTTAAGATATTTAAGTTGAAGGCTTGCAGTAAATCCTTTGTAATATTCTACTGGCACCCGGAGAGAGCTTTTAATGAGCTTTGGACAACAGCGCTGAAACAGCAGATGAAACCAATTCTCATTTTTCCACAGTCATTTAAGTTGCTCACCCAAGAGAAATGATTCCACGTAACATCTATTGCAATCATGGCACCATATTAGTGAGAATCGGAGCAGCTTGTTTGTTTTTTTGTGAGATATTAGAGTTGCATAAATTGTATTTGGTTAGACATTTTCTAAAGATAACGACCTTTTATATCTTTTGCTCTAGTTCAGCGAGTTCTAGCATTATAATTTATCGTTAATTCATTTTGGTACTCTCGGGACCCTAAATATTCAATGTGTGGAAGAAATGTATGTAAAAAGGGCGCAGTAGTGCACAATTATACTCTTCCACAGCTGCTTCTGCTCTCCATGTTGCATCGCTCTCTGAAGAATGCACGTTAATAGTCCACGGAAGCTTTCTGTCTTTGCAAAAAGGAGGCAGACACCAGTACACTGTAGTAGACATCGTTTTCAGAATTCAAGGTCTTTCTACTGTCGCCGTGTTTCCCATATTTAACAATTTTAGATTAAATCAATTATAATCTTCTGCTGACCAAAAGGGACTTCACTTCTATTCAAATAAACCAATCCAATTTGATAAGAAGCCAGACTATTTGGATAAGCATTGCAAGCGAATCAGTATGAGATACTCTCTTGGAGATTGTCTATTTTCTCCTTATCCTTGATTGCTTTAAGGACTTTTGGCTCTGGGAAGTAAGTTTAGCAAAGTTTCATTACTGCTATGGGGACAAGTCATCTGCGAAAGGCTTGCTGAATACTCAAATAAACGAAACACTGAAAGATCACGAGAACAGAGTATAGGGTATATTCCAACCTCTCCAGTCAAATCACAGGAATCAGAAAAATGATGAGTGGCCTCCAGTAACACCCCATATAATCCAGCTCAAGAGAACATTTTTCACTGTGTTCCAAAATGTATAGAAATCAATATTTAATCAGCACCAAATATTGGACAATGCACAAAAGAGCCCGAGATGCTAAATGCAGGACAGTTACAGCAGTTTGCTGTCAATAGAATGAGTAATAGAAATAAACATTGCACGTGGAAATGCATCACTGTTGTATTAATTGGATTTCTGGAATACCACAATTTCCCGTTACAGTAACGAAAGATCTCTTGCGTCTCTGTGTTAAGGAGCACTATGGGTTTGCCATTGAAAGTTCCCAGAATCCTTGCAGCTGATAAAAAATGCATTTTGCAAATAGAACAAAGAATCACAGTTGCAGACAGCCTAATACAGCGTCTAGGCTTGGCTTGATGAAGGTGACCCCAGCATTAGACAGAACAATAAGTTTGCATGACATAATGACTGCCGTGGGTATGATCAGGATGGTAATTCATGCCTGCGCTGCACAATGGCTTGTCTCCCTGAAATAGGTTTGTGTGTGTGTGTGTGTGTGTGTTCGCAGTTCACAGTCTGAGGGATATGTCTTATGCTTGTTCTAATAGGCTTTGCACCACTGAGTGCAGGGCTTACAGGTGTATTTCCTCCTACATACACACACGCACACACACACAGTCACATTATATTTCAGGAGTCACCTCACTTTTCTAATTTGCATGCCACTTAGTTTGTGTCTGCCTCTAAGGGGAAAGTTGTTTTTACATTCCATGGTATGCTTTATTTTGAACTTCAGATACTTTTCAAGAAACAAATGTGGTGGTGTTCACTGAAGTGTTGCCAGTGATGTAATTTTACATAATTGATGACAAATGTATTAATAGGTTTAAATAAAAATGACAACATAAATTTGATAGGAGAAAAATAATGCAGAGTTTGAGCATTTTATACAAATGGTGCTGCATTGGTGACTACATCTCTGTTCAGTCCTTTACATCTTCAAAGACACAAGAAAATGTGAATACTCACCTTGAACACATAAAAGCGAGCCCACCACTCGGGCCACATGGCAATCCACCTGTCACAAATACGTCACACACCTCTTGGACTCGTTAACAGAGTGAGCAGGTGAACCCAGACCACAGTCGCCAGCATGGGCTTCCATTTCTGACAACAGGTGCATCTGTTCCTTGGGATTTAGTTTTTCCATGAAGAACAGGCAGAACAACATTTAATGGCACAAATAAGATGTAGCATTCCTACAGGCAGCAAAACAAGATGATGCTTCTGTGAAACCGTAGTGTGATCTTCATTTTCAGATTAATAAAACAGCAGGCTTATCTTGCCAAAAAAGAAGTGGTCACGGAAATCTGATGTCTGCACTGGTAAACACTTTCAGCTATTCTTTATCTGAATAAAGGAATTCGCTGGCAACATTTCCAGGCCCGTCACCTAAAGCCACAGACCCAGTGAGAGACAGACAGCCGGCCGCACAGTTGGTCACAGCATCATCTATCCAAGGTTAGGAAAGGTCAAAGTCGCCACATGCTTCCTAACCAGAGCCATATCAATGATGTGCCTCCAAAATTCCACATTATGAACAAGTAGGTCATTGTGTATTGTTCTATTGGTTTGAGCCAATGTGCAGTAAATTCCACGTCCTGGATTTCACCAACATAAATGGTGCTGTCACAATGGTCACAACAGAATTGCATGTGGAATTATATGTTGTAAGTCATCATACTGTAGTTTTTGGATATATAGAAGCCTGCCCGGGGACATGCCTGACTTTTCTTGGAAAACCATCACCGTGACAGATTCACAGAGGACCCAAAGCGTTAATACTTGAAATCTGCAGGAGATTTTTCTCCAAGCACAGTACTGCTAATGAACACTTAAGCCCCCAACAGATTCTGTGACAGTGTGCCTCTGGTTGCCCATGGTTTAGAATTTCATGCATATTGGTCCCTTACATTTTAAAGGTACTAATTTACATTAAACAGTAGCCCAATACATGTGAAACACTGAGAATGCTTTTAAGGATTAGTTTAACACATAGTCACAATATATAGTTGCTGCATAAATAAGAGAAATGGGTATCGCAATTACATTTGATTAAATAGTGGAAAAGAAGTCATTTGTTATCCAGTAGTTCAGTATGTCACAAAAATACTGCTGGCCACCAGCGCTCGCTCACAGCCTCCTGGCAGCAGAATCTTTAGGTGGCATAAATCCTGAAAGCTCTACAACACATAATTAGCAGGTCTCAGTCGATCTTAATGGGGTCCATATGAGCCTTGGTGACTTTATTCACCACTTCAATTCAAAGGTTTAAGTAAGAACCAGGAATAAGAAATGCTAAAATCATAATTAAAATATAAACCACTGAGACTACTGATACCTTATGCAATTGGCATTGTTATGGTAGGGGCTCCTGACTAATATTCTACTCAACTCGATAACATGCCATGGAAATAACATCAAAAGCTCAGCAAATTCTTAGACCTATTTCATCCATCATTTTTTATCACTTTTATCTTCTTCTGACATTTTTAGTAGATGCACTTTATCACTACATCAACTACATCACTTTGTTCTCAAGTTATTGTGTTCGTAAAGTTTTGTGTCCACACCACCCAATGCCCGCCTGGCCCCCAGACCGCCTGTCTGACGGGGTGACAACAACACCCAAAGCCTTTCTGGCTGAGGGATAATGGCAAAACCAGATTTCCACAAGACAAACTTGCAGCAGCTTTATAAGGTGTTCCAATTCTGTGAGACCAATCTTTATTTATCAAGTTATTATTTATTAAAAATGTCACTCCACAACATTCTGATCTGTTTGTTCTGTTTGTAGCTGACTGTACAAAATGTGTTGTGGAATTCCAAAATATTTGTTCCCGTTCATATGTTAAGCATTCGTGTTCCATTGTTGTCAAGTGGATCCCAGTATTTAAATGTTTGCCTCAATGGTATAGAACTAGAAAAGGGAAGAAGGAAAGCAGCAATACTTAATTAATCTTGATCTTTCTGTCACTTTAGTCACTTTAACCTCAATATACTGTTGAAAATTGTTCATTTGGCTGAAAAGAACCTATTTTCCACTTGATGATTAAAAGTATTTTTGTTGCTTAAAGACTTCTGTGTTTCCAAATCACTGTAAAAGAAAAATAACCAATAATATAGTGCTTTATTTTATTTTATGTTTTGCTTAGTGCATTTGGGGGGGGGCTGTGATTCACAGGAGTGGACAGCCAAACTGCAAGCACGGGTTAGCACAAAGATCCTCCCGCAGGCTACAACATTCAGCTAAAGGTGGAGCACCCATTGAGGAACATTATAATGATGTTTGTCAGCGCCAATGATTCTGCTTGAGTTGAGAACAAGAGGGGCATGAGTGGCTTTAGAGTCAATAGAGCAGAAGAATGGCTGACAGAAATGGTGGTGGTGGTGGAGGGTGAGAGAGGCAGACTTGAGTCGTGGTGGTGTGCTCTCAGCAGGCTGACACTGACTGGAAAGTCAGTGTGTGGTGGGGAAAGGTGTGCATCAACCCCTGTTGATAACCTAATTATGTGAACATCAGCTAATGATTTAATGGTATGTAATTAAACAGATGTTGTTTGGGATTGTATAATACTTTCGCTTGCATTAATGAAGCTGTGGTGGCAACTGTTACTGGGATGGAGTCATATTATCACTGTGTGGCTGTACGCATCCTCTTTTTATTTTGGTTTTTCCTCGCATATACAGTAGCACCGGCAACAAAGAAACCATGACTTGTGTTTGAGCGCATGGCAAAGGCACAGATTTGGTGTTTGTCCCAAAAACCCTACTGACCCCGTTCGGTCAAGTCGACTGTTAGTTAAGCCATGCATGGGGTGGACTAGCCTCAAGGCCCTGTTGTGGGATCACTAAATTGACCTTGCAAAAACATTACAGTAACCACTGAAAAGATTCTAATTAGGTTTTAAAATTGAAATCTCCAACAACTTTTGCTCTTTCTTTCTTTTCTTTCTTTCTAGTCCACCTGTTGTAGTTGGAAAATATCATGAACACAGCAGTGCCTATTTCAACTTGTAAGTTAATGTGCCGTTCTCTTTTATCAAACAATTGACTTTTCGCATGTCCAACAGTTCTCTAGATGTTTTGTCATTCATGTGGACCGAGAGTCCTGTTTTTAGCTTTGTTTTTGGTCTCTGCCAACTCTGAAAGGTTTCCGCTGACTCTTCAATAAACACCCTTCAGCATCTACACTGACACAGCAAGCAATAGCTTATTAATAATTGTCCTGAGCGAGAAGGAAAAGCAAAAGTCTCTTGGAAGTCAGCATGACTGCTGTAGTTGGTCACAATATTTCAAAGAAAAAAAATTGGATAGCTGATTTAATGTTTTCAGTCCTGCAGTGTGAAAAAAGCTGAATAATTTGTTGCATATGATTGTTGTATTGGTGCAAACATAGTAACTGGAGAGCTGTTGTGTTAGCTACCCTGAAGAGGCGGCACCTGGCCACTTGAATTGGCCAGGCTTGAAGTTAGACACACAGTCAAGGAAAGTGGGATCAAACACTGAATGATAAAAACATCCGAAAAGGATGTGGAGGTGTTCCTTTGAGTGGATTGTGTCTATGCATGTGCACACAGCACACATTTGCATGAGTCTGAGAGTGTGAAATTGTACGTTGCTCTTGTTCTTGTTTTATGTAACCTGCGGTGCAGATGTAAATCATCACCACCCCTCAACAGCTGTTTTGGTGTTATTTGGTTTACTTGTCTCAAACATCTCGCCCCAACAGCTCCATTAGTTTTCAAATGGAAAGCTGTTGGACACATGTTGTTTTGCTGTTCAGCAGAGATTGACCAGCATTTCTCTTCAAAATTACTTTGCAGCAGTAGCAGCAGTGGCCACCAGTTTCCGTCTGTTCTTTTGTGCAGTTAAAAGCAGTGAGGCATGGCTAATGTAGAATTTGTAATTTACATTTGTTCTCCTGCTCGCAAAAATTGCCGGTCTTCAAATCATCTAAATGATGTGAAACTCTATTGGTAAGGTGAAGTGAGTTATTCCCGGATTTTAACCTCGTCTTTCACAGTAATCAGCTTAATCAAGAATAATTTAGCAGAACAAGCTCATTGTGAACTGCTGATAACAACGAACATATTTTATCTAGATCAAGTGTGAGGAAGGCAGCAGCATTTTATGACCTTTTATCTTTTAGTGCTTTGTTGCTATGGTTCAGGTAACTAGTCATGTGAAAAAGGTTTTCACAGGCAGGACAGGAATCCTGTGAGGTACACCCTTACTTCTTCTGCAGGAATTAAGAAGGTGAGTAGCTGCCAGGTGCTGCTAATGAAATGCACTTATTATTTGACCGTCATTTAGTGCGAGCACCTCTATAAAAGCAGAAATTCTGGCAGTTTTATGGTTTGGAGCATTCGGGTTTGTGTTAACACAATGCCACAAGCGTCCCAGGAGTGGATGTCCCAGCAAATTCACCCCAAGGTTAGAGCTCGCAATACCAGAGAAATTGCAAAAAATCCTAAGAGCTACATCTCAGGCTCAGTACAGTCCTCCACAGGCCTCACTTAGCATGTCAAATGTTAAAGTTCAAACCTTTCAAGCAAATGTGGCTTGTTTGGAGGATTTGCCAGGAGAAAGCCTCTTTCTTTCTAAAAAGAATGTGGCAGCTCAGGTTAAGTTTGCAAAGTTGCATCTGAACAAACCTTTTGACAGAGGAGACCAGACGAGATAATGCACAGTGCATGTTTGGCAAAAACTAACTGTCAAGCATGGTGGTGGAGGGGTGTTTTGGGTGAGTTTTGCAGCCATAAGACTTGGGTGTACAGTTATTGAATCAACTGTGAACTTCTCTGCATACTAAGGTATGCTAGAGTCAAATGTGAGGCCATCTTTCTGACAGCTAAAGATTGACCATTCGAGTCATGCTTTAGGACAATGATCCCAAGCACAAAGCAAATCTATAACAAAATGCAGAAAAGGACATGAGTCAAGGTCTTGCAATAGCCCCAGTCAAAGTCCACGCCTCAACCTGATCGAAAGGTCTGCAAATCTCAATGAAATGCAGCACCATTGTAAAGAAGAGTGGGCCAAAATTCCTCTGCGACAACTGGTAGTTAAAGCTGAGGCAACAGACACACCCTTAAACAATGCTGTAAGATTTTTCTAATGACTATTTTTTTAATAACTAGGTAATGACTCACTAACTAACTCTAAACCTTTTCTTTTATGTCTAAAATACATTTTTAAGGTCACAGATCACTAAGGTTTCCAGTGTAAATAATATCAATTACCAAGACTGAAAATCTTGAAAATCTGTGCCGATATCCGCTCCAGTCCTCTCCAACAGTTCACAGGAATCAATTATGCCTGAGCAATCTGAAGCGCAATTAACTTTTGCGTAGCAATGACAGGGGTTGTATTAAACAAAAATTGGTTACCCAATAAGGAGGTCAAAGTTTCCAGA
>VUQK01043962.1:112140-134256 GCA_015106715.1 Bujurquina vittata
GAAGTGTTATATTCCCAGCGTTTGAGGAAGAACACAAGATGGAAGTAATTTTGCTTTCCTTTTTTCAGTCCACCCAAAGCCAATTAGTTAGAGACACTAGTCATGTAAGCGGTAATTGTTATTATGAGATGAGAGACTAAAGTGAGCTGGCTGTCTTGAAGGCAAATGCTTACAGCACTTCCATCACCCTGTCTTTCACACCCTTTTCACTGCACTACAAATGTCACATTACTTCCCACACTGATTCTGACAGTTGCCACGGAACATAAATAAATAATGGATAATATCTGCATATTTGGAGAGTTTGATGGTGTCTTTATGCAGCACATGCTACTTGCTTTTTTTGCATTTACTTTACTTTAAATATTCTTTGAGGAGAATTCTCATAAGGAAATAGATTGGCAAGTAAAAAATATACAAAGATGAGCTCCAATGCTTAAGTGTAATTATTGTCTGAAATTCAAGTGCAAATTCATTTGAAGTAAGTCAAATAACCTCAGATGATTGTTGCTGTCAACTGAAAATCTATTTGAAAGGACCAGGAGGGCATTTTGCATCTGGGATGAGGGCCTGATATATAAAGTTAAACTACCAATATTCTTTATGAAAGCTGGAATTTAGGTTTTTAAGTAGCTTTTTTTTGTTTCCTAGATTACTGGGACAGATGGTAGGAAAAATGATAGGGGGAAAATAGTTTCAGGTCACAAAAAAGGAAGCACTGACAGAAAGCAAAAAAAGAGGGAAAGTACAAGTCAAAAATGCACCCGCAGGCAACATTACACAGACTCAGCAGTCGCAGTTCCAACAGAGCTTGGAATGGCTAAAATGTTCAAAACACAGCGGTGACACCACTTCTGCAAAAGTCATCTCGGCCTGTCACAGTTAAGAATCTTCAAAGTCAAAGCAAGTGAAGAGCTACCTGTTCTGTAATACCTCCTATAACTGGGTGCTGATAGCAGTAGAGACTCCTTTTAACCCTATTAATGACAGGATTGGCTCTAAAGGAAAAAAATAACCATCCAGGCCATACAGAAATGTCCCTCTGAAAGCCAAGTGCATGAACATAGCACAAGAACTGAGGTGACACCATACAGATCATCACGTCATAAAGCAGGGTTCCCACACAACTTTAAAATAATTTTTTGAAATTTGGGAAATGAAAATGCCCAAAATTTCCTTTTTTTAAATTATTACGGAGAAAACCTAACTCAATCCTGTTCAACTTCCAAAATAACAAACTAACTGGACATGAATGACTTGAGCTCATTATGTTATACAGCATAGTTCTAACTAACTAGGCAGCTCATTCTCTTTCTCTTGACAAAACTCTCTTTAAAGATGGAACACATTTTGGGTTCAGCTTGAAAGAAAGCTGTTACATTTAAAAGTACAATCAGGGGTCAAACAATAATGTGATATTAAGAATTTCCATATACCAGCATCGTTTCCTAAACGTTACCAGTACAATCAAAGGCAGGAGACTTTTAAGCAGCATTTTAAACATAAAAGACATTTTATGAAAGTTTGATCTTATTTGACCTTGAAGAAGAGGTGAGAGGTATTATGGAATCCCCATATACCACTCCCTGTATGCCTATATGTTATAATATACACAATGGCGGTTAAAAACATAGTTTTTAAAAAGCTCTATATAGCATTATTATCACTTTGACCTTCAGATCAATCTTTTGGCCTTGATGGAGAGGTCAGAGGTCAAATTTGACAAACTAAATCTTTATACAGTACTTTCTATATTTTATCAGTACACAAAACATTGTTAAGAAACATTGTTTCTAAGTTATGAAGCTTTTAGTCAATTTTTGACAAATAAATTATCAGGTTGGCCTTGAAAACCTTGGTGGGTGTAAGGCAAATTTTAATGGATTGTTAACGTGACCCCACTCTACACCCCTACAAGGTTTCATCCGAATCCATTCAAAACTGAACGGAATTGTTAAATACATTGTTTTGTTGTAAAGCTGTATTCTTAAATTATTCGAAATTTGATTGTGAAAAATACATTTTCACTAAAAACAGACTTCAAACTGACACAACGCACTTGTTTGTTCGCTCATGTGTATGAGGGCACATGCGTTACAGATACAGAAGGTTCTTACATCTGTCTGTTATGACTCACATGAGCCTGCTTCACATACACAGTACATTCGCAGCGCGGTTTTCTAGAAAGGCGTGTGATGTGTCTCAGGGTTCTGACGTGCTGATAGACCTTCATGTGTGGCGCCAGAGGAGTCCTCCTACAAGCCAGAACAAACAAACCAGCGAAAGCCCCACAAATGGCAGAAGTGACATAATGAGGACAATGACAGCACTTCTCTTACAAGTGAAGCGCTGAATGTTATCTGCACCCATGAAACACGGTTGGAGCACTGAAATCCCATCAGCTGACCTTCACAATTTTGTAGTGAAAGAAATAAAACAAGCTCTTCAAAGCCAATTGAAGTGCAAATCATAGACCATTTGTGTGGACAGTGTTGGTATTAAAGTGCTGGCTTGAGCTGCAATCTGCTTCTGAAATATGACTGGCACAAATGCTCAAAACATTTGAGGTTCAAGGCTTGAGGAATTACAGGCATGGCAGTCATAGCTACTGGCGGGTTTGCACCTGTTCCTACAGTGCAAAAGAACCTGGAGTTGTGGCGACTTAAACCATTGCTCGTTACTTTAAAAAAAGAAAAGTGAATATGTTACTGTATATTCTGTTACACTACTCATTACATTACCTTAGGCTATAGTTCCACAAGTTGACACAAATCCATATCCTAATGAAGACATCCACGTGAACTTGCTTTTAGTGGTTAATTTAAAGCTAACAATACCAGCCAGAAGAGACTTCAGCACAGTCGTCACTGCGATTCTACTGTGGAAACATGTACAAGAAGAAATTGAGGCTACAACGCCACAAGCCCACCTGCTCTTTATTGCCTTCTTTACCTGTTGAAGATCAGAGTCTGGTTGCTGGGCAGGGGTCAGCATACACGCAGCTTTAACATCATTCTGGGCTCTTTGCTAGCTTTGAGTTAGTGTGCTGTCTGTGTAGATGCTGCGTTAGCCATATAATGCAGTAGTTTCTGTCCTGGGTGTGCCTGCCCTTTCCTGTAATAAATGTAAAAGTAATGTTCATATCTTCACTCTTCAAAAGTTGCACATCACTCCATCATTTTACCTCCTCCCAACATACAAACTGAATTGTAATAAATAAATCTAATAAAGCATAAATGCAAGCCGCTGGATTACATAAACAATGCACTATTGTGTTTTTATTAGCACTGCTAATACCCTGTACTGTACAGCCTGCTGAGTGAGAGGTGATGTGGTTGTATGAGCTTAATGGGCGCGTTGGTTCAGATCAAAAGTTCAGATGGCTGCACTGTTCTCAAACCTGGTGGAGAAATTCAGGCTGACAGCATCAGTTCAGAGTTGGGGCTCTGTGGCCCCTGGCAATTTTTTTAAACCTTTCTCCTGAACTTGTGGGCACAGAACTCCACTGCTAGTGATCTAGACTGGTTTATGTTGGCCAGGCTGTCCTGTTCTTACTTTATGTCTTTGAGTTTTGCTGTAGAGAGCAGTGCTGTTGGATTTCAAGGTGGTCAAGTAGTCTGTAAGTATCCTCCAAAAAAATTTGTGACTGGTTCATGTTGAGTTTCTTTAGTGTAAGCAGGAGGAGAAGCATCTGACTCACTATTGTGTAGATGATGTGATGGGTCTATGAAAGGGCCCCGCTAACACAGGCTCAGGATTCTGAAGCTGCTGACTCATACTTCTTATGTCCAAAATAAGGGTGTGTCCTTCTGTGTGTTTTTTTATTTTCTTTTGAACTGCAGCCCTCAATAAGCACCTCGGAGAGTATTGTCATGGCACATTCAAGTCTAGGGTTGAAGTTGTCTGCTTTTTCAAGTTCAGTCCAATGACGGTGGTATCATCAGTGGATTTTATCATGGCATGTGAGCGATGCATGTCTGTGTACTCATGTGTGAACGGGGAGCACAAGAGGGGGCTGAGGACACATTCCCGCAGGGGATCCAGCATTGAAAGCCAATGCTGAGCCAGTGGGGCTGCCCATCTGCAGCTCCTGGGGTCTAACAGTGAGGAAGTCCAGGATCCAGCTGATCAGGGAGGAACTAAGCCCCACATGTTTGAAAATATTTTGCCATCAAGTACAATACCTTAGACGACAGCTCTAGCATAGGTTTCTGGGTAATTGTACATAAAAGTTCATAGTGAAGTGCACTACCATAATAGCAAAAACACCAACTCTTTGTCAAGTTGTAGTCAACAATCACAGTCAGAAGATCAGAGCAAACACCAGGTTAGCCAGGTTTGCTATTTTTGTTTTCTTTTTACAGCAATTGGTGGGAGGCTGTAAATAAAAGCAACTGCAGTCTTAGTAATGATAAATAATGAACAGCATACGTGTGTGTGTGTGTGTGTGTGTGTGCGTGTGTGTGTGTGTAACACTACTCCAAGTATTACAAGCCGAAGCGAAGTAGTGACATGTGTCTGTAAACTTTAAACCTCATGTATCACAGACAGTGAGCAAAATGTTATCCCTCATTTTTTCTTCCAGAGTTTTGACGTGTTATTTAAAATTGTATGGTTATCTGGCAGCTAGTGATTGTTACTTCTTTTGTTGTGTTACAATATCTCAGCATTTACTGTGACAAGAAACACTACTCAAACCTACAAAAGTTACTAGTGACTATGTAACTACAAACACACTTTTCACTGACCTCCAATTCTTTAGCAAGAACCAACTCTGGAATGTGTCAATACATTTCAGTCCAAGAAACCTCCAGCAGAACCAGGCTCAGGGAGGGGCAGCCATCTATCATGACTTGTTGGAGGTGAGGGGAGGGACGCGGGACAAAATACACACTGTGGAGGAGAGGCAGAGATTCATAGTAACTAATGACTAAATACAGAATGGTGTATATACATACAGAGAATGAAAAGAGGTGAGTAAATAAAAACACTGAGTGCATCATGGGACCCACCCCCAGCAGCCTATTGCAGCATAACAGAGGGTTCAGGTTCACCTTCACCTGATCCAGCCCTAACTATAAGCTTGATCAGAAAAGAAAGTCTCCTGAATCCAGATTGGGAGCTGATTCCACAGAAGATGGGTCTGAAAGCTCAAGGCTCTGCCTCCCATTCTACTTTTAAATACCCTAGGAATCACAAGCCTGCAGTCTCAGAGAGAAGCCCTCTATTGTGGTGAAATGGTACTATGAGGTCTTTAATATTAAGAAGAGGTCTTAAGATAAAATGGGGCCTGATTATTCAACACCTTGTATGTGAGGAGAACGATTTTAAATTCGTTTCTGGATTTAACAGGGAGCCAATGACAAGATTTCAATATGGAAGAAATATGCTCTCTCCTTCTAGTTCCTGTCAGTACTCTAGCTGCAGCATTTTGGATCAGCTGAAGGCTTTTCAAAAATTACGTCAAGATTCCTCACAGTGTTGCTGGAGGCCAAGGTAATACCATCCAAAGTAAGTATCTGGTTTGACACCATGTTTCTAAGAATTGTAGGGTAAATTAAATTTGTAGAAGCAGGGAATTAGAGCTCATCCTGATCTTTATGACATTCCTGCAGTTTAACTAATTGGTGTGTCATCTGGCTTCATGGATAGATACAGTTGTGTATCATCTGCATAGCAATACAAATGTGTGCTATGTCTTCTAATAATACTTCCTAAGGGAAGAATGTATAATGCAAATAAAATTGGTCCTAGTACAGAACCCTGTGGAACTCCATAATTAACCTTGTGCGAAGAAGATTGGAATCTATTAGATAAATATGATTCAAACCGCTGCACCACAGAAGCTTTAATACCTATGGCACGCTCAGTGGGCCAAAATTTAAAACTGGGACAAAGTCACGGGCCAACATTGATATTTATTGAAAGAAATCTTCCTCTAGATATAACAATGAAGCTTTTCATATGGACCTTAACTAGTGTGGCTAGTTAATTTCATGTCATCTACCCAGTCAGTGCGAAGTGACGGATGAGGCACTGTTACTGAATTGTCCTTGCTGCTTTTTAAAACATCCTTACAATATATCCACCTCCAATGTGGTACCATTTACACCAGGTAAAAGAAACTGCAGTGTCAAAATGTTTAAATGAACAGCAAGCGTGAAACCCTCCCACTATGAATTAGGGGTAATGGTGCAAAGTCAGGAATACTGGGGATTATACTGGTGGACAAGCTACAATTGTCATTTGGTAAGGCTTCACGGGCAAAATATAATTACACTGTGGGACAAATTTGGCCCACGGGCCAGAGTTTGACACCAATGCTCTAAGCGCTATAATAAAATATTTTGGTCAACGGTACTGAACACTGAGGTCTAGCAGAACAAGCACAGAGATAAGTCCACTGTCAGAGGCTGTAAGAAGATCATTCGTAACCTTCGCTAAAGCTGTTTCTGTACTGTGATGAAGACTGAAACTCTCCAAATAAACTGTTCCTCTGTAGATGATCAGTTAGCTGTTTTACAACTACTCTTTTAATAATTTGTGAGAGAAAAGGAAGGTTGGAGATTGGCCTATAATTAGCTAAGACATCTGGGTCAAGTGGTGGCTTTTTAATGTAATGGTTGCTAAATTAAAAGCTAGATTAAAAGCCTGTAGTACATTAATAAAGATAGATTGATCGTATTTAAGATTGAAGCATTAATAAATGGTAGGACTTCTTTGAGCAGTCTTTTAGAAATGGGGTCTAATAGACATGTTGATGGTTTTTGAGGAAGTAACTATTGAAATTAACTCAGAAAGATCAATTAGAGAGAAATTGTCTAAATGTCAGCAGTATTGAAAGTAGTTGTACATAATAATACATCTCTGAGATGTTATTAATAGGTTTTTTTTCTCTAATGGTTAAAATTTTACTTGGGAAGCAATTCATGAAGTCAGTACTAGTTAAAGTTGAAGGAATACTTGGCTCAAAAGACTCTTTGTCAGCCTGGCTACAGTGTTGAAAAGAAACCCGAGGTTCTATTATCAGTAGTAAGATGTCCTAGCATTATGGAGGTTTTTTTTTTAAATACAGCAACAAATTCTGTTTCTAGGATAATCAAAATCTTCTAAATTAGAGATATGCCATTTTCTGCCCAGTTTACAGGTTATCTGCTTTAAGGTGTGCGTTTGTGAGTTAAACCAGGGAGTCAGGTAAGTCTGATTTGTGGCTCTTTTTTCCAGTGGAGCCACAGTATCCAGAGCCATACGCAGTGAGAATA
The DNA here is from genome assembly GCA_015106715.1 of Bujurquina vittata. Lineage (NCBI taxonomy): Eukaryota > Metazoa > Chordata > Actinopteri > Cichliformes > Cichlidae > Bujurquina > Bujurquina vittata. Next base: position 119,403 of record VUQK01043962.1, read on the forward strand.
TAACACTATTAACGTTTAAATGTGACTTCACAATATCTGTGTGGCTATGTGTGAGAATATTTCAGACGTGAAACTTTTGACAATTGATGCCACTGTATAATGGGGTTCTTCAGCCTTTTGTAAAGTTTTTTCTTTAAGGTGAATTTTTAGAGATTGAAATGGCAGTTCAGTTTGTCATTTAAGGCAAAGTGGACTGACAACAGAAAGAAAGAAAAAAAAAGATTATTAATTAGATTAGATTATGATCTAAAGGGTGGAACAAATCCATGAAATCCTCACAATCTGACAACTCGTCTTATTTTCCCACACTTATTGGAAATGCTACTAACAACAACTAATTTCTTATTGCCAGAGAGAATTTGATGTAATTATACATAAAACAAGGGGGGAATTATTAACTTCCAAGACTGTTTTCCAGTGATTTCTAAAATATTCTTAAAGTCTTTATATTTTTAATGAGCATAAAGGCTGAAAGTCTGCTCACGGCGCTCATATACTTGCAACACATTAAACGAACAAACGACATAGCTAATACTGATAAATCATGCTCACGTTACAAACTGTAAGAAAAATCTCCACCTAATACATTCACAATGGTATGTGTGCTGCCTTGCATCAGTTAAATAGCATGACACGTTCTTTAAAATGCACATCTTTTCATGTCAATCCAGCAATGCTCTGAAAAACGTCTACAACATAACAGAAAAAAAGATACTGTTGCGTCAGGTGGTGGTGTGCATACAGAGGAAACTCAAACACTCATCTAAAGCATGGCTACTTTCTTCCGCACATTCCTCTCAGTATGTTTATGAGCTTTTGAAGTGAACAGAATGTACAAGGCAATGCAGGTTAAAGCTTGACAAGGCAGCATTTCATGTGGGGTTACAGGAGGGAGGTGAGGAAGCAGCAGGGTGAAAGTTATGTTGTCAGGGAGGAGAACAATGGGAAAGGACAGAAGAGGCACAGAAGGTAAGAAGCACAACAAAAAGCATCATCTGCTTGTGAGGATGCCTTGCTGTATTGCTTTTTCATTTCTTCTGAGGTAAGGCGGCAAAGAGTGAGGACAGAACAGAGCGAGTGCACTCCTGTTTTGTGATGTTTGCGCCTATGAAGAACTTTTTCTTCCTTGACATCTATGTTTGTGTCATTAAACCCTCCCCAGAGTGCTGAAAATCTTTATGAGCTGCAGCCTAAATGTAATTTATGCTGCTAATTATTGTGTCCTCAACATACTGAAAATGTGCCTGCATGTGTGTGAAATTCTGATTTAGTACCCAGCTCATTTAACCTTTGATGCACAATTGCCATCATTAAAGTCTCCAACCAAGCCCACATGAGACCATTTGAATGGGATTAGTGGCGATGTCAGTTTTGGTTTCAAGGGAGGATGCCTTGACTTTGTATGGGGGCAAATTGATGTCAGGAATAGCGGGGAGGGGAGGAGAGGTGGGGGAGGTGGTCTCCTGATGCATTCTAAAGTGGCACTGAGTGGACCGGCATCTATTATTTATCCCCCCTACCCACCATTAAACCTGTAATGAGCTGGTTTAATTCACTGGGCAAACAGGCTTACAGCAGTCATGTATCAATAAATGTTAATTATCCTGGCTCCTGGTCACATCTGAGTGCCCCGACACTGCAGTCTCAGCCTGATTGCTCCAGCATGGAATCCAATGTTCGATGTCAATGCTGCATCAAGTAAGGAATGCGGGGTGTGTTGTTTAGACAATCACGTCTGCCCTCCCAAGTCTTGGGTTTAGGGTAATGGAGCAGGCGCTGTATTGCATGAGCACTGCTGGCTCATCTGGATTTTCTGTCAACAAAGCTATTGATCTGGCATCGGACCAGTGTCAAATCATTGTCTAGCTTACAGCACTAAATCATAGTTTGGGTAATTTACACCCCATGACAATGATCCAGGTAAAAATAATGGGAGAGCAATGGAAATTTGATTCATTTAGTTAAGATTTTTTTTTATCATATTCAAAATTACACAGGTAAAAATATCAACTTGCAAAGACTTTTTTCTAGTCGGCTGATTTTTGATGACAATACTGTGCAGTCAGAATTTCCCCCCAAACATTCTCATGCTTTAAGAAATGTTCAGCACGTGAAACATTGATTCTTTAAAATGGGCCAACTGGAATCATTGCAACTGTAGCTTTAAGCAGTGGAGCATCTCTGGTGAACGAGGCCAGGCCACCTGTCAGCTCGTGGTTTAACCCGTGTAAGCTGACCCTTCCTCATGACTGTTCTCTGAACCAGGGTTGGACATAAAGTCAAACCTGCCACATTTGAACTGCAATGCCAACCAAAAATGTAGATTAAACATTACCAAGGGTCACATGACATTTAGCCAAACTGCAGAAAACAACTTAAAAATTATAATAATAATGTGAGCACTGATTTAATTTCATGCATAAAATAACAGCACAGAGAGAAAAAACAAAACAACACCCTCATGTGTGGAAACCTGTAAATTCATGTTCCAGCATTCCACTGAGAGGGCTCGGCTCTTGAGTCTTTTGAGATTTACAGCTCAGGCGCCCACGATCACATGTATCACATTCATTCTACTAGATGTCGTTCAGTTAAAATGATTTTCTGTGATTTTTCTCACTTTTTTGATGACTAGCAAAAAGAATGTGATATATCTGTGCCCACCTTGCTTCTGTCAAATTGAATCAGCAAGGGTGGCTGCAGTGGGGGAAAAAATCTTTGGGATTAAGAAAGCACTTCAGAAGGAATAACATGACTAAAAGCCAAGCATATCCATTTGGACAGTATTGCTAGTTGAGCCAGCAGCACTGCACTTTAATGTCTCTCTTTTCACACACGCGCACATGCACATACATAATTTTCTTAAGACACGATTTGGTTCAGCTGCTTGAACTGCTTTATTGCATTTTCTCTTTCCAGTTCAAGCACAGTTCAGTCCTCTGATCCCCTCAGCTTTCCCTGCGGTACGTCCGGAGAAGGGCGCATGACATGATTAATGGGCAACAGAAGTGGCTGATGAGACATCGGGAGGGGGTATTTGCGTGGGGGTGGGAGGTCAGTGATTACACAAATATTAAAACATTGCAATCAATTGAGATCTATTTCATTTTAAATGAAATGGATTCCTTAGTCTATTCACTGGGATCACCTGTAGAAAACAATGACTTCTGTAATCATGAAATGCTTAAATCTCCAAATTAAATGTCTGCTTTCAGTTGGATTGTACAGTATGTATTGTAGGAACAGGATGTCTCTGCTTCTTCGGCATTGATTTGATCATTTAAAAAAAATCCATTATTAGTCTGACTGTATTATAGAAGTCCTCTGTTAAAGCAACAAAAAACTCTTTGAAAGTATGCATAGAGCGCTTGGCTGAGGAAGGTAAAAGATAGCAGCTTTGTGAACATGAATTGCTGGCCTGTGGGGAGATTAAACATTGATCCCCAGCAGGAAAAGTCAAGACACTCTAATACGCCACCCCGACCACCACCGCGGCCTTATTTTCTGCTTTTCTGCATTTAGGACTCGCTTTTTTTCTGATGCCACCAAATGTCATCTTATTGTCCAAGAGATGCTGGACTGTTTCAGAGATATTCCCTATTTCAGAGAAAAGTTAAGAGCTTTAATGGGTTGGACCGGTCTGTTTTATAATGTTGCTGTTGTCTAGCCCCGTTATGACAGTAAATATATTAGTAACAGAAGATATTTCCAGTACAAAAATTAGGTGAACTAACTTTTCAGGCATGGCACGAAATGATCCTTTAAAAAGCAAAAGGGTTACCGTGTAAATGAGGACGTTTGCTCTAAAATGCCTCGATGTGGCACATTTTACCAGCGCCTGCTGAAACAAGCAAACGCAAACAACAACATGCAGGTATTATTGGTGGAACTGGAGTTAAAGGTAATTTTGTTGTCTACCTGCGAGGGTTGCACAGTGTTCCTCCTGACATGTCACTGTTGCACTGTGTGTGTATGTGTGTGTGTGCGTGCTCGTATGCGTGTGTGCTTGCACGTGTGTGTGTGTTATATGACAGAGAGAAAGAGACAAGGGTAGACAAAATGTGCCCCTCTAGCCTTTGTAATTATGTGCCAATTTTCTCCCCGTCAGTTGCCTTTATCATCCCTCTTAGATCTCACCTAGGGGTCGGAGACTGTCACACTGTGGCACCTCCATCTCTCAATGTGTGCCGGATGAAATGTAGAAGTCCTCCCATTGACCTCTGCCTGCCAGCTCCCGCTTCCCTCTCCCCTTATTTGTTTCCCCGTAACAGGAGACATTTGGAGATAAGAATAATTATCAATCAGCAATCTCAGCGGCTATTTATGCAGCCACTGAAGAGGAGACAGTGGATGGGGTGTTACTTTCTGACACTGACTTGAGATGGCATGATAGATTGTCTCTGTTATAGCTGCAGATCTCCTCCACTCAGAAAATGATCTGTAAGAGATTTCAGCTTTAGGACAAATAACATTATATTTACTTTTTCCACATTAAAATGCAGGCTGTAGCAAGTAATTCAATTTTTTTTTAATTGATTGTGAAATATGTAAATCTTTAGCTATTGTCAGTTTCTTGAATTTTTTTTTTTAATATTTATGCTTCAAATCACCAAGAAACTTGACATTTTGCAGGCAGACCCTTGGGGTAAAATTGATGTCAGTGGCCTTGGTGTGCACTCATGTGATATGCTGCTTCACCCCAGCACACACAAAAAAAAGCAGTAGTAATAATAATCCCCCATTTTATGTGACATTTGGGCAAGCAAAAACTATGGGATAGGAGACAAGAATAAAGAGCATATTACTGAGCTGCACACAGATTTCCACCCAAACATGCAAGTTACGGTTGTACAAGACGAGGCAATCCCACTTAAGCCTTAATTGTCTGGCATCCCTCATTTTTTAAAATGTCACAACTTTATTGCTCAGAGAACATTTCTGTCAGCCAAAGGGGACAAGGCATAATTAGAAAATATGTTCTACTCAAGGAAAACATGATTGAGCTCAGACGCCTCTCAAGGTTTTCAGCATCACTTGTTTTCCGAGGCCCATGCGAGGAACGTTGTGTTTTCTACAGCAGTGGATTTTCATGTTGGAAGCAGCTCATCTGGTTTGTTCACTTTTTCATCTGATTCTCAAATGAAATAATAAAATAACTTGCCAACATTTTAGAACTGCACAGCTTTCTCTCCGCTTAAAGTGAGACAAATTGTGGTTTCTTGATAACAGACATTGACATGCCAATTAGGTCAGCCCCACTGCGTGATGAACCAAACGGACCCCAGCTGTCCCTATTAAAACAGATTGATTCCTGCTTTGGCTGAGTAGGAAGACCAATTGAGTTTAACAGTTTGTTGTTGTTATTTTCAGATTCCAAAAGCAGTGATCCATGTGAGATAATAACCACTGGTCTCAATTTTCTTTCTTTTTTCTTTCTTTTTTTTTTGTAAGAGTAAAATATCACATTTACTCAAACTGTATGAAATCTGCCAACCACAGATGTCAAATTGTGCCTGCGTGTCTGTATGTCCCACCTTCTCTTTTACAGATTCTCACAACAGTGTGAAAAACACACTCAATCTTCTTACTTTCTCGTGCATGTTGAATGATTGAATAGCCAGGTTTAAGTATAGATGCGGTTATTAAAAGCCTCGCTGCCTTTCACATAGCGATGCCCATCTTGACACCGAGACTCAGCTGGACATTTGACAGGTCGGTGTAGTCCACACATGGAGGTGTTATTACACCTGAAGTTAGAGCCACATCCTCCCACACCATTTGAAGCCAGGGTGACAATAGACTCAGACCCAGTGGCAGTATTCTGCTTTTTAAATTTCATCTGTAGTTTGTTGAAAGAAAGGCGTTCACAACTTTCAGCTGCAGGCACCTACTGCTTAGATTTTTAAAGGTTTACAGAAGTTTAAACCAAAAAAAGAGCCTTTAAATGTTTGTAATCACGACACAGTAAACGATGGGACAATTCTGGCTCCATTAACGAAATATGCAGTAAGTATGCAATTATTTGCTTTTTTTTTTTTTAGTTCTATCTTTGTCTAGCACCTCATTGCTTTGTTTTCAAAAGCGCTCAACTAATGATTATTAACTTTTTTTTTTAAAACAGACTAGCAAAACATGTTGCCTAATTTTGTTTTTGCCATAATTGCAAAAAGGAAATGCTTAGCGAGTGACTAAAGATGCTTTTATACTACGCTACAATAACCCTGGATTTTGATGGTCTATTAAACCATGATGCCGTACCCCGGTGTACAGCTACAGCCTGAAGAGCTCTGTTGTCTCCACATTGTGTCATCACCATCTGTTTTTACATCTGGGGCCCGGTTTCCCCACAGAAAAGCTGTCGAACATCATCTCATCTATATTTAGCGAGGCTAATATCAACTGGTGTTGACATTCCCTTCTCTCATTACACTGTTATCACAACCTTGCAACCTTTGAATTAATTAGTTGCTGCAAGTCAATTATCCTCCTCAGCAAATGCACCCTGCCAGTCAAAACACCCTTCAAAACCGTGAGACTCCGAGAGTTTAAAATAACTGCTTGGGGTTGAATCACGCTTGTTGGCAATTGTCAGTTCAGGTTGCATCAAATAAGAAGTAAAGCAAATTGCTTTATGAGCTTTGATGAACCTACACACAAACTAAAAAAACTGTTTAATGACTTTAAATTGAATTTAGGTCAGATACCATTCCACTCAGAGTTGATTTGCAGGCTGTACTTTGGGGCATAATGCCCTTAAAATTCTTCTCACGCTACAGTGTGACAGCATGGCAACCAGAGCGTGAGAATGAATGCTTTATTAACTCAAAGCTACTTTTACTTTGCCTTAATCCAAAAGAATATAATTTCAGTATACATCTACAAGCACTGCGAGAATGGAATTTATTCACAAATCATATCAAACACAAATCATAAATGAATATTTTATGGTGTGTAAGTGTTCCACGGGTGTTTCATGTTAATTTCATTTTTTTAGGAGATGATTTTTCTTTTTTCTCCTTTGAATTTGTTATATTGGGCCAGCTGCTCCACTTTTATTTACAGCACACCAATGTTACAATCAAGGTGAAAACTCTGGTGCTCAAAACTGTAGCCAGAATCTAAGTACAAAAAAAGTTTGTTTGATCAGCCACTTGAAACTGGATCCAGAAGTGAGTCAATCTACTCTGATTTTAAATTACCCCACTTAAGAGCAAAAACAAGCTTATTTAAAGGCTGGTACACAAAGTAGGCTTTCTGAGGTTAGTTTATAATTTAGCATCCCCTTATGACCACTTTTTGTTCCGTATAACTAAGATGGCACTGGCTGATGCTGGGTTGTTGCAGTCTTTTAATAACATATCTCAATGTATTTTTCTATATTTTACTACATATATTAAATGCCACCATGTACAGTCATGTGAATAACAATTTTTCACAGGACCCTATGCAGTTCTGTGAAAAACTATGTACACCCCGTGAACACTGCACAACTTTGCTTCAGCTCGTTTAAGTTTACAGGCATTTTTTTTTTATGTACAGCTCTATTAAGGACCCGCCACAGCTTTTCAGTCAGGTTGAGGTCTGGACTTTGATTGGTCCATTGCAGCACCTTCACTTTTGTCTTTTTCAGCCATTCTGCTTTAGATTTGCTGCTGTGCTTTTGGAATCATTGTGCAGGATACAGATGTTGTACAGATGGCCTTACGTTTGATTAGTGGCATTGTGCTAACGAACACCTGAATGTTCCAGACGAGTAACCTGCCAAATAAAATTTCTGCTTTTTTGAAAGGTGCTCACTCTGCTACCTACTGTCTTAATTACTATGTAATCAGTATGGATGTAGGTTGGTTAGTCACAGGACTATCTGCAGTCCTGTGAAAATTTTCTTTTTCACCTCACCGTAAATTATGCTCCAATTAGCTGTGCGTTTACAAAAAGTCATCAGGATCTTAATGAATGATGAAACAAATACACAGCTGTGGTGGTAGCAACAAATACAAGATGTAGCCTCAGATTTTGATGTGTGCACGTGGGTTTGAAGAAAGCTCCTGCTGACTCAGAGGACTCACAGTTGTGCCCTTAAAGGCATTTATAATAAAAATGGTGCACCACAATTACCTGGTTTCTCAGCTGCTAATAAAATAACACAACTGAAAGCTCCCTTTTTTGTTTTATTTATTTATTTATGCTCGGTTTTGTTTTTCATCTGACTAGACTTTGATTTATGCTGCTCGTATACAGTGACCTCAAAAACTCTCTTTGAAAAGGTTTCCAGTGAGACACGGTATCACATATAAATATAACTATGTCAAGGGCATGAGTTTTGTGTTTGAGCTTTTTTTGTTTGTTTTGTTTTACACTCATCAGCCACTTTATTAGGTACACCTTGTTAGTGCTGTGTTGGACCCACTTTTGCCTTCTTTCTTAACAGCATAGATTCGGCAACGTGCTAGAAACATTCCTCAGATATTTTGGTCCATATTAACATGACAGCATAATGCATTTGCTGCAAATTTGTCAGCTGCACATGATGTGATTCTCCCATTCCACCACATTCCAAAGGTGCCCTATTGGATTGAGATCTGTGGAGGCTTGTGAGTACAGAACATTAACATTTTCAAGAAACCAGTTTGAGATTATTTGAGCTTTGTGGGATGGTGTGTTTTCAGAAACGGGTACACTGTAGTGATAAAGGGATGGGCAATACTCATGATGCTCTGTACTAAGGAGCCTACAATGTGCCAAGAAAATATTCCCCACCACCACCATCAACAGCATGACCAGTTGATACAGGAAATGGTCTGGGTGTCAGATTAGCTCATGGGATGAGCAGGGGACTATATGCCTTAGGGCTAAAAGTCAGCGGTCACTGTTGCACTATCAAAAAAGGTAAAGACCCTACAATGATTACAGCGAAAACTCAAAACCATGAGCAAGCACTTGGTGACAGTGGGAAGGAAAAACTCCCTTTTAACAGAAAGAAACCTCCAGCAGAACCAGGCTCACGGGGTGTGAGCGGTTGGGGCTGAGGGGAGAGAGACAGGACTAAAACATGCTGTGGAAGAGGCACAGAGATTAGCAATAGTTCCACAGAAGAGGGCCCTGAAAGCTGAAGGCTCTGACTCCAATTCTGCTCTTAAGTATGAACCAGTGCAGAGATGCTCTTCTGCATACACTGGTTGTAACAAGTTACTTTTTTTTTCTTTCTTTTTTTTGTTACTGTTGCCTTCCTATCAGCTCAAAGCAATCTGGCCATTCACGTCAACTCAATTCAACTGAGTTGCTGTTGTCTTGTATAGTCAACAGCGACTGACAGTAAAGTCAGTTGCTGTTGACTATACAAGACAAGCAGAACTGAAATTACGTGTCCCACGATCCACGATGTGTATCTGATATCAACAAGGCATTTTCACCCAGAGAACTGGATCACTGGATATTTTCTCTTTTTTGACCCTTCTCTGTAAACTACAGATGGTTGTGTTGTAAAATCCCAGCAGTTTCTGATGTAGGCCAGCCCCATGGGGATCAATAACTCATCAAATCACTTTCCTTCCCCATTCTGAGGCATAGATTCAATTTCAGCATGTCTTGCCATGTGACTGGCTGATTAGAGGATGAGCAGTTGAACAGTTGTACCCCGCAAAGTGGCCAGAGAGTGTATCTCTACAGGTTTCCATCATTCACCAGGTCAGTTAAGGTTGTCAGTCAAACAAGTCTGCAGTAAATACATGGTGGGAAGAAAAGCTGGGGAAAATAAAGCCAACCAGGGAATCCCAAAATATAAACTTCAAATGCAAGCAGCGTTCCTCCCAGAACTTTTAGGTGCCACTGAATGGCTGCTCTGGGTTTCAGGTCATGCTTGCAATGGATTTTTCCGGCCGTTACAGTCACAGAGAACATGTCTCAACTGCCAAGAGGTGGATGAGAAATGGAGTTGTGAGACCTACAACAGTATAAAACAACTATTTATATTCCCATAAGTTTCACGACTGGATTTATGGTTCTTTTAACCTGTCTCTGCAAAAAGGCAGCGCTATCTGAAACTCAGATATTGTAAAAACGCCTTACGTCTGGTTCTCTGAAGTCAGAGATGGGCACAGATCAAAATCCCCATCAGTCAGCCACTGTGCATTGTGCTCATTAGCAGCTAAGTCAAAAGTAAATGTCGGCAATAGTAATGTTGTCTTTAGCACAACACCATATTATTTAACTGTAACTTTTTTCTTTCAGATTTTCTCATGTAGTTTTTCTACTTAATGCCTATTATGTTTTGTTTTCATCTAATTTTATTCTGTATGATTTTTTTTTTATTTTATTTATTGACTAAGAATTGAGTCGAACCTGTTTGTTGTTCTGGATCCCTTCTACTCGGGAACGCAATTTAAATTGCCTTTGTGTTTGAAAGATGCTGTACAAATAAACTTGCAGCGCTTTGCAGTGGCGTGCAGATAGTTTATCACTCAGAGTAAAGGGAAATATAGTGTGGAAAACAGCGTGGGGAGTGACAGACAGTTAGAGGTATTGATGCATTTCGGCAAAAGCTACAATAAATCTTGACCTGCTGTCTACCTGTCAAAACAGCAGTGCTTTTGCTGAGAATCATTGCTATAAAGATGTGAAATTCAATTTAAAACAAACTGTAGGCTTTTGTTTGAGCAAATTCAATGTTTGTGTGGCGTGTGACTTGTGGGATTTCAGACATTATATACCCAACTAGAGTAGACTTGAATGTCCACGTATATGCATTTTTTTTTTGCATGCAGCTACTTCTCGATCACGTGCCTCCTGTTGCTTTTAATCAAAAACGCTGTCATGTAGGATTCATATTTATTCCTTTTCCAAACTAGCGGATGCAATTGAAACAGCACTCTTGTATAAATAACAAATCTCTATCCTGGAATATAGATCAACGCAGAGAAAATGCAAAAGCACGTGAATGCAAAGAAATGGCAGGGAGAGATAGATTGAGTCATGAATTTGAATAAGTGTGGAGGGAAATGGCACAGGTTAATAACAGGGATAAATCATATCTTTCTCACAGCTTGAGGCTGTGGCTTGTCGATCCGTCTGTGTCGTTCGTCATCCTCTCTCAAAGACCTGACATAAATACAAGCGCATAAATAGAGGAGACAGAAATCTCTAGCAGCAAATCTGACCTTGCTTCTCAGAAAAATCAAATGAACCAGGTGACTTCGACTCAAAGGCAGACAGCGCAAAGCCATTTTGCTCGTATCCTCATGCCAGGTTTGTCTGTTTTCAGAACTCAAGAGCATACTTTTGTTTAGTTGTTTCAAAATAGCAGCGCACAGTGGGGTACTCAGAATGTACACAATTTATTCACCAAAAAAAAAAAAATTATTTTAATGGGGTCTACGAAATACATATAGTATGATGTTCCAAACTTAGCCGCTACCTAGGTCAATACTCAACTCGCCTATTAATTTTTCATGACCGAGGATTCACAGGTAGCAAATTTCACAGCTCGTCACTGCAACGATTGTGTTTCAAGCAGGACTTAGCTGGGAACACAATAGCTCTGAGGATACGCGAGCTCCTCTGGGGTAAACTGAGGTTAATAACAGTAATATGCAGTGGCTTTCTTGGGTCTTGAGGTCAGACATTGTGTTCTCACATTGGTATGGTTCCGCTAAACATCCCCAAGCCCAGTGAAAATTGATTGATACAGGCATATAGCCAATTTCTCTCCTGTGACTGAGGATCGTGTGCTAATGCACACAAAAGCTGGACTCATCCATAAATGACAAGAGCGCACGTGGACAAAATATAAAAGTCTGATGTAATGTCAAGGTTTCTTTTGTGGGGGTTTAATGCTATTTTAGCTGAGATTTTTTTGAAATATCAATATTGCTACTGCAGTCAAAGGAAAAGAAGAATGAAAATAGGGAATGGGACATCAGCCCGCACAAGAAAAGTAAGAAAGTTTTATCAAAGATAACAAACCAAGAGCATGAATTACATGACCTGGGGAATGTCTTAATTGACATACTTTGTAAAACGCGTGAGCGTCTGTGGAATTTGCACTCGGGCTAAAAGGAAATCAGGAACAGTGATTGGTGGCGAGAGGAAGAATGGAGATGAGGCACCAAAGTAGCTGAAACTTTTAACAAGCGAGGAGCGTGATAAGATGGGACCCCAGAATAATGTTTAAGCCATTATGCCTGTGAGACCGACTTTCAGTCACACACACTGATATGCACAGTTTCCATAGCAACACACATTTGATTTATTTATTTATTTATTTATTTTTGGGGGGTTAAAATATTACTTTTTTTGTCCAATTAAAATAAAACAAAAAAGTTCGGTCGAATGGGAAGGATTCCTGGATTCTGTAGGTGGGAATGTCTAAAAAGAAGATATCACTAAGTTTTTAACTAACTTCAGATGGATTTGCCAGATGTCTTATTTTGTGGTTGTGTGTGTTGGCTTTAGTTTCTCAACTTGCAACGCATCTTAGTTAATATGACATGAAGCATTCACATATGCAGCAGGTATATATTTTCTGAACTGTTTCTCTTTGCATGTGAACTTATATTTTCTCGTGCACTCACAGGTTAAGATCATTCATGGTAAGTTAAGAGAAGCTGAACAAAATTTATCAGCGTTTATGAGTCAACAATGATGACTGTGTTGAATAACTTTTATAACTATAAAATTCACAACTGTAACACCAGACAGGAGAGTGAAACCCCAACTACAAATTGATGGGGAAATAATCTGTGTAAAGCTGCACCTTTGATGAAACGCAAATCACTCGAGTGACTTCTGTTACACTATGTGGTTTAAGAGTGCACACTGTTTTGCACACTTTGCCCCAAAGATGTCATCGCCAGTGAACAAATACCCCCCGACTCTCCATATGTTCCTCCTGAGAAGCTGCTTGTCTGTTTGTGCAGAACAAATATAAACTGTGTGAAGGCTGACTGGCAACATCCACAGCAGCACAGTGACACTGTTTTATTGCCATTTTAACTTGCGAGAAAATTGACCTTTCTACTTTGGCTTCTCTTAGTGATCACTACAGCTAATGTTTCCACAAATAGTTATTTGGTTCAATAGAAGTTGTGTAGATGTTCTCTGGAGTGGGTGCTAATGTTGCCACGCAGTTGCACAAACACAGCTATCCTGTTATTAGCAAAGGTGGCAAAAGTACTGGCTTTCTTTACTTTTCTTTGTGTTATAAATCCTCTGGTAAAGGTTGCAGGTTTTAGAAGTACGCTCAAAGGAAGAAAGCAAAAATTAGCTCTTTGCTGTTGTTGTGCAAAGCTAACAGAACATCCTGCTATACTGAGGGATCAGGTGGGGGAACTGAGATCGGCTGCAGTGGTTCAGTGTGGGGAAAAGAATCACAGCTCAAAATCATTTCTACTGAGAGCTCCAGTACTGGCCCTGATCAGCTGAACTGTGCTGCTGCTGATACTCTGAGGTTTACTGTTCTTTGTGGATTTACACAGTTGAATTCAACAAGATGTAGCCCAGACAGAATAAGGTTGGCATAAAATGAAATTCACATAAAATGTGAAATTTGGAGAATCAATCTAAGCAGCATCATCTGAAATTGTCATCTCTGCCACACTTGATGTAACATAATGCTGACCATGAACACCCCTGTGCACCTGTACAGCATGGGCTTTACTATAAATAGAGTATTTTTATGCATAACACTTTGAATGACAAAGTTAGTTTACCTCAATTTGTTCTGCAGGACATTTCGCAATATGAAAATAACATAACTTTATATCATATAAAAAGCCAATATCTGATAAAATTACATTACATTACATTTCCAGCTTATCAAATGTCATTGAGCAGCCCTTACCTTTAAATATAACCTCTGTTCTCCTGTCGTATCTTTCTCCATCTCTGGCTGAAGTTATCGCTCATTCTTTTTCTCAGCAGATGTACCGATAGCTTGCAAACATGCTGTGTGGCAAACTGCACAGTTTGTGTTTTTGCTGATATTTGTTGAGCTGATAAAAATGTTGCATTTGAAATTACCTGCCACTTAAAAATGTTACTCCTTTTATTCTCGCTCCTCTTCTGTAGCTCTAGCTGGATGCTGAAGTACCGTGATGACAACTTATGCACATCTGCACCAAAAACACTGTTCTGGATCATTTTGGCCCACTTTAACCCCTGAGTGAAACACTATAAATGATGCATGAATAATATGGTTTTGCCTCTTTCATGTCTTTGTATGTGATAAGCCCCAGTGATGGATACACAAATAGGATTGCCTTTTATGTGTTAATGATCCCTCCATTTAGGCTCAAATCAGTTTGATGTTTGAAGGTGCTGTGATGGGAAATAAAAACTTCCCTTAAATGTGTTAAACGTAAAGTAATGAGCCTGTTTTGAGAACATAAGCAGAAAGGATAACAGGAATAAAACACAGACATTCCTGTTAAAATGAGGTGGAGTAAAAGTAAAAATTGCCAGAAAAGGAAATAATCAGGTACAGAACAGGTAGCTGAAAACTCTACTTAAGCACAGTAACAAAGTATTTGTACGCTGTTACTTCCCACCTGGGGTTATTAGCACATGTTGGCAAATTTTTTATTTACCTTCGAAGGAATAAATAATCTTGTTCTAATAAAATACCCTCCCTCATATATGAAGGCATTCAGAGGTTTATTACAAAGATTTCATTTAGTCTTTAATAATTTCTTAAGGTAGCATTTAGTTTAATACTTCATTTTAATCAGACTGCAAAATATTTTTTATTATTATTTTTAACCCTTTGCACAGCGGTCACTGTTGAGCAAAGTTTATATAATGAAACTTAGTTAGTTACCTGCAGAATTACCCACAGATGTAATTTAGAAGGCCTTTATCA
>VUQK01043963.1:11786-24489 GCA_015106715.1 Bujurquina vittata
AAAATGTGTGGGGGGGGGTGGGGTGGGGGGGGGGGGGGGGGTGTTATGGTATGGTGTTGTCTTTCAGGAATTGGGCTCGGCCCCTTACTTCCAGCGAAAGAAGTTCTTAATGCTTCAGCATGCCAAGACATTTTTGGCAATTTGATGCTCCCAACTTTGTGAGAACAATTTGGGGATGGCCCCTTTCTGTTCCAACCAGTGTGCACAGTCCACAAAGCAGCTTCATAAAGATATAAATGAGCAGGTTTGGTGTGGAAGAACTTGATTAGACTGCGCAGTCCTGACCTCAGCCTGATAGAACATCTTTTGGATGAATTAGAGCAGAAACTGTGAGCCAGGCATCCTCATCCAACATCAGTGCCCGACCTCACAAATTTTGGCTATTCGCAATTCAGCCTGAGGTCCCCTGACTTCATCTCTACAATAACAGCCTTGTGAGGAAGACTGTGGTTGTTCAATAACTAAAAATACTTTTTGCCTGCATTTTTTTTGAAAACTTAGGATTTTAGTCTTTGAAAATCTGGTTTGGGATGTCTCACACCCATTATTGTTACAATTACACTAAACTAAAAAACTAGCATCACTGAAAGCTGAACTAACAAAATTTTAAAACTAAACTGAAACAAGCAAACCTAGTCTAAAAACTAACAGACACTGATGTTATATCATACATTAAAAATGTTAAACTTGAAAAACAAAACAAAACAACAACATAGCTTTAAATTCAGAAAACTTTTTCCTTTCCTTTTCTCAAATCAATGCACATCTGTGCAATCCGACATCACGGGGACCTTCAGGTTGAAGGTCTTTTAATTACCACACTGGACATTTGCATTCTCACATGAACCTACTCTGGTAAGGTCTAAAAATTTAAGGTTATGCAATGTTTATTAAAAAATATCTGATCAGGGCAAAATTACTTTCTTGTTCATGAATGAATGTAGAGCTGTATATGGGGTCACTGAGGTCAAGATCAAGGTCACTGTTACACTGAAGTTTATCAGTTAACTATATCAAGATGATGTGGAGTGATCAACCTCTGGAGGTTGTGGGTTTTTCATGTTCACTTCATATCTAAGAAACAGTTTGAAGGATTTTGATGAAAACTTGCATTATTATTATTATCTTTATCAAGATGTTATGAAGAGATGAACTCTTGGGGTCAAAATTGATATGCAAACCAAAAACATATTTACAAAAAAAGAAAAAAGCTAGTAAATAACTGATAAACATTATCCCCTTCTTCTGCATCTGAATACCTGGGTTTGGACCTGGCAGATGGTTTTTGGGCTGTGTAAGATTAGGTGTTGTTTGCCATCTTTTATTAGTGACATCCCTTTGACAAATGTTAGATTTGGATTGACGTGTGGGTTTTGTCTGTGTAGTGTGAGACTTGGACTGTAGCCATGTCTGCATCTTCTTGGCTGTTTGCTTTGGTTCACTGTGCTGCTGAAAGGCAAACTGTGCTTCCGATTCAAGTCAATTTGTTATGGAGTGCTGTTTCTGTATTTATCTCCTTTTAATTCTGACCAGCGTCCCTGCTCTGGCTGCTGGGAAGCACCCTCCCATTTCTTGATGCATATACCATTATGCTTCCTATTTGGAATTATATGCGCCCGATGATAAGCAGAGCTGGTGTTTCCCAAACATAGTTTACAGTGTGTTTCATGAGACGCAAACCTTTTTTGAATTGTCTTAGAGGCATTTAAAGGCCACCCGACAAATTCCAAGTGTCCTTCATGTCTCTTAGTCAGAGACTTCTGAGGCTCTTGGTTACTGTAGCTGGAGAGGTGCTCAAAGAAGAATCCTGGTGGTTTCTAAGTTGTTAGGTCACTGTGCTTCTAGGAATAAAGGCTTGAAAAATAGTTTTATATCATTTCCCTGATATATGCCTCCTCAGTTTGATCGCAGTGGTCTCTTTGGAGAACCACAACTTTCTTTATACCGTATGTTTATTTCACAACACTTCTGCATTGCCAGCTTCAGTCCCTGACAGCTACCTCTCTGCTGCCAGCTTCTGTCTCCTTCTCCTCTCTCCTCGTCTTGGTGTGCTACTGTGCATATATAGAGAGAGACATAATTAGTTGATGCCGCCCATTTGAGTCAGCCAGCCTCCCCTGAACCCAGTGCACTACCCCATCCCCTGCAGCCGTGCCGCCAACCACGCCATGACAAATGCATTCTGAACTGACTGTACATATGTAGTGATCATTTAATACTTACTGTCATGAAACTATTCTTGAAAAGATCCTCTACAGATTGAATAGGTCTACAGGAAAGTCTTGCTCACAGTATGGATGTGTATTCGTCTCAGCCTGCTGCTTGCCTCACACTCTACTGTAAATGAGCCCCACAGCACTCATAGCAGAGCTTCATGCCTTTATCACACTCACAGTACACTCTCTTTCTGTTAACAACCAGCTAAGGAGCATGTTCGGCGCAACCGGCAGAGCCGCACCTTTTTGGTGGAAAATGTCATAGGGGAGCTTTGGTCGGAGCTGGAAGAAGGTAGAGTCTTTCTCTTCTTTTACTCATCTGTTTGGTTTTCCTTTTCTCCTTCCCTTAGGTTGCCTCCTTTTCCTGTAATGCCATTCTGTCATATTAGGTACTAGATTTAGCTTTCTTTTGTTATGGTGATTTTGGTTAAAGTAGAACATATTGATTTTTTAGGAAACCAAGATCTTGTGCCTAATATTTCCAGAAATCTCACAAAGGTTCTTCAAACATAAACATCTCAGGTATTCAGTCATAGATATAAATGTCAACCATTTACATAGTTCAAGTTTCTTTCAGTTGCTTCTTGGTCTACAGGAGGCCACTGCAGGTAACTTTGCATATTTGATTTGCTCTTCCTGAAGAGATGTGGGTCTCTGGCTCGGAACTGAACCAGTAACCTTTTGCTTGCTAAGCCATTATGTAAACTACTATACTATGGAACCACCTAAACAATGACATTGTTGCCATTTTGCCATTTCATAAATGAGCTCATTTCCAGACTCTTAATTCAGCCAAAGGGACTCAGTGCTGTGATTGGTTGTTATGTCGTTGGTCATATCTGAATGAAAAGTTACCTGACAGTGGCTTTCATCATTCCTCTTATACCCTTTTCAAATGTGTCAGGAGTTTGTATGTATCCCTTTTTGTGTGTCACAAAGAATTGGAGGGCTCTCAGAGCCTTGCTTCATGCCCTAATGACCTCATGGGCCCCACATACTTGCAGATCTGGAAACTTTAACAGTGGCATAAGGCAGAGAGCAGCAGACTGAAAAAAGCTTTGAAAATACGTTCTTTCTTTTTATTCATTCTGGTCTTATAGAGGTTTGTCTGTGATGTTATGGAGCCACTTCAAGTTCTGAGTTTATTTTCACAGTTTTTACAAACCATTCCTTTTAGGTGGACACGGCCCTGCTGAAACCATTTTTGCTTTTAGATGGATAATCACATGTCAGAGGTTTTTTATGCTCATTTAGGATACCCATCAGCAGCAAATAAGCAACTCGGATAAATCAACACATGATCACATTGACCGCCAAGCAAACAACCAATCACAGCAGAAAAGAGCCTTCCTCAAAGCACCAGCCACTGGAACACCTGCTCTATTTGCAGGCTGGATAGCTAACTAGCATGTCTGCTCTTGAACACTGGAGAGCTGAAACTGACAGTATCAGTCTGCTGAATGGCGTGGTTTTCACCCTGCTGCTAACAAGCTTTACTAACTAGCTGTGCATTGGTTCCTGTGTTTGTCTCTGTAACAAATGAGTGGCTGTGCTGCTACAGCACCATCCTTCTTTTTAAAAGTTTGACTAAAAAATGTAAAAGTGACTTTATTACAATGATATCATTGCTTTTAGCAAAAAAAATAGTCACTAGTAAAATTATTAGCTGCACTTACACCTAGAGAACTGATTAAATCTTTGCCTCCTTCCACTTTGTCTTTGTCCACTGCCTCAGCATTGACTTTGCAGAAGATGTAGGTCAGTAGTACTCTGTGGCCTCTCTCAGTGTCAGAGAAAGTCATGTCCCTTGAGACGGTGCCTGCAAATGGCAGAGTTCTGTTAGAGAGAATGCACATAACGTACACGTAATCTTCCTCATGCCTGACCTTGCTGCACACTTCTCCCATGTTCACTTTCCTGTTCAGGTGACCGTTATGTGGTGGTAGACTGTGGTGGAGGAACAGTTGATCTGACTGTCCATCAGATCCGTCTTCCCGAGGGACATCTAAAAGAGCTCTACAAGGCCTCAGGTAAAAGAATGTGTAGCGTCACACTTTATGCAGCTAAAGCTTCAGACCATTTCTGACTCATACTGCCTCTTTTCCCAGGTGGCCCCTATGGCTCCATTGGGATTGACTATGAATTTGAGAAGCTGCTCTGTAAGATCTTTGGCCAGGATTTTATCGACCAATTTAAGATAAAGAGGCCGGCTGCCTGGGTGGATCTGATGATTGCATTTGAGTCTAGAAAGAGAGCTGCAGCCCCTGACAGAACCAACCCACTCAATATTAACCTACCCTTCTCCTTCATCGACTACTACAAGAAGTTCAGGGGCCACAGTGTGGAGCACGCCCTGCGCAAAAGCAAGTGAGTGTAAACAGAAATGTGGGGCCAGCTCCGTACAGACACGTCTGCACAATCCTGACATGATAAAGCTTTGCTCTTTTTTTTCATTCAGATTCAACTGTATTATCTTTATGATTTTTCTGTTGCAGTATCACATTCTTGATTCTGTACATACTACGTGCTAATATTGTGAGGGTCAATTGAACTTAAATTCATCTTTATTTCCTAAAACTCACTAACATAGCTGGACAGGACCAGCAGGACAAGCTAAGAATCTCAGGAATACAAACAGGAGTAAACACAGTAGGTGTTATCATGTTGATAATATAGTTAATGGGCAGGATGGGAGCGGTGTGGGTGTTACGGGTGGAGGGGCTAGATCTTGCTGGCTGGGCTTTATGGGTCTCCCCTTTCCACTCCCCCCTTTGGTCTCTCATCCCCCGCGCCATATCCCCCCCCTTTGTGGTGCAGCCTTGGCGTCCCACCCTTGCGGGCCTGGTGCTCCGCCCCTGTACCCAGCTCTGCGGGGGGGGGTTGCTCTGTCGGAGGGTGGCGGGGGCAGTGATTGGGGGGGCGTGGGTGGTCGCCCTATGGGCCGGGTCTGGGTGGCCGGGTGGCGCTGGCCGGTGTCCCTCCTGGTCTCTGGGTCTGTTCACTGTCCCTTGGCTTGTGTAGTGCTTGGGGCCCCTCTTCTGGGTGCCCGTGCTGTCTGGGTGGGGCCGGCTGTGCTGTCGTCCTCGTTGGTTTTTGTGAGGGCCTCGGACACCAGACTTTCCTGCATGTCTCTGCCTTGACACGGGGGTTTCCATGGTTTCACTGCTTTTTAGCCTTTGATATAGATATCAGACATAGTTTCTGTTGCCATCTTGTGCTGTGATGTCTAGACTCAGCACACTATTTAGCCTGGTCTTTGATACTGTCTATGCCCTTGTTTAGGGATCTGGATGCTGGCCTTCACCTAGTGTAAAGAATAGGGTTGACCACTTGGATTCAGGTGGGATCTTGTGCATGTTCTCACAGGTGCATGAATATGGGTGCACACACACACACACAAAGAAAGAAAACGAGGGAAAAAAAGCACCAAGTCTGTCACACACCTCAGAACTTGACACAAGGACAGAGAGGTAAACAAACACAGTGACAGAGGAGCAATGCTGAACAGCTATTTCAGGCATTTATAACTACTAGAACCAGCTTCGAGTTTGGATTTGGGAGACGGGCACACTCTATTTTTACGATTAGGCTTAATTGCCTTCCCTGAACCCTCCCTTAGTTACACTGCAATAGGTCTAGGCTGCTGAGGGCTTCACATGATTTCTTTTTCACTCACCTCTTTTCACTCTCTTTGTGTTCATATTTCACTCTGCATTTAATTACTGGTTATTATTAATCTCTGGCTCTCTTCCACATTGTGTCTTTTGTCCACTCTATCTCCCCTCACCCTAGCCGGTCAGAGCAGATGACTGCGCCAAATCACAACGAACAGTTGCCTCAAGGTAAGGTAAGGTAAAGATCCTACAATAATACAGAGAAAACTCAACAGTCTAAACGACCCCCTATGAGCAGCACTTGGCGACAGTGGGAAGGAAAAACTCCCTTTTAACAGGAAGAAACCTCCAGCAGAAGCAGGCTCAGGGAGGGGCAGTCATCTGCTGAGACCGGTTGGGGCTGAGGGGAGAGAGAGAGGACAAAAAACATGCTGTGGAAGACACAAAGAGAATGATTAAACACAGTGAAGTATGAACAGAGTAAAAATGGTGAGTAAAAAGAAACAGTGCATCACGGGACAAGCTCCCTGAAACATTTTGCGTACAGCAGCCTATCACTGATGAAGCTGTCCCAGTGCTACACATGAGGTGGCAGATGGATGATAGCTGGATGGAGGACATCCAGCTATCATCCATCTCTGTCTCCACCTCTACACTGTCCAGGGTGCAGCCCAGGACAGATCTGGCCTTTTTGTTGAGTGTATTGTGCCTCTTGCTGTCAGCAGCTGTAATCTGCTCCCCCAGCACCCCACGCTGTAAAAAAGGGCTGATGCCACCACACAGTCATAAAATGTTTTCAGTCTCCTGAGCAGGTAGAGTCTGCTCTGGCCTCTCTGCATCAGTGTTCTCTGACCCATCCAGTTTATTTTACAGGTGAACACCCAGGTATTTATAAGATGTAGCCCTATTAATTTGTCTCTTAAGAAATTTTGATTTTTTTTTAATATTTAATAGATTCTTTTGTTCTAAACAGTATTTTTTTTCAGCAGGCATCTATAAAATTAATCTTTTGAAATGTGTGGAGCTGGTTCATTGGCTTATACACCAGTGGCTGGATATAAAACAGAATATTTATTCTCAAGATGTTGTTTGAAAGAGTGAATTGAAGTCCAAATGAGCTAATACTACGCACCATGATTGAACTTTGTATCTACGAGTGAACTACGAGTGAATTTGGCTCTTCAGCTCTGTAGATACACGTGGAGCTCCTGCACTCAGTGCACTTGTTTTCTACTACATGACCCCCCATGGTATGTAGCCCAGTGAAACCCACTGTAAGGTACCTATGCAGCTTCTACAGTGGGATTTAAATTGAAGGAATCAGCTTTCACTGTATAAATGAAAGACCTCACGTCCTGATAAAAGAACACAGCGTCAGATGTCAGTGTTAAATAATAAAACATTTAAACGGTAATATAACTTTTCAAATCCTGCCATTAGAGTGCTACTAGAACATCTGAGCCCGCCATGGAGTCTGGATTTTAATGGTCCTATCTCATGTCTGTATCCCACAGTGTGGAACATTAAAATGCATTTATATTACTGAAACGTGAGCCCTCAGTGGCCTCCAGGCTCCTCCGAGGCCTAACTGGAAGGACTCAGACTATCTCTTTGTTCATACTGTACATGAATCATACACATGATCACAGCAGATTTAGCTCTCCAGAGAGGAGACTGAGGAAAATGGCCCGCCCAAAAAAGGAAGCCAGTGATCATACCTGGGCTCTCTCGATCAAACTTCAGATTGGCTGGCATTACTTTTATTCTTGTTCTTTTTGTGGCATCATTGTGTAAGTGTGGTTGGAACTAAGGAAAACACCCTCAGTTGTGAATTTGTTTTTATCATCTTCCCCTATGTAAGAGCTTTGGGAAAGTAAATAGACTGGTTCTTATAGAGCGCTGTTCTACTCCAGCTGAGCGCTCGAAGCACTTTATACAACACGTTTACATTCAGCCATTAACACAAGCACTTCCTTCTAGAACTACAGTAAGTGCTTTCTGACTAACATTCATACTCCGACAGTTGCACCGGAAATCAACTTGGGGTTCCGTATATTGCCCAAGGGTACTTTGGCATGCAGACAGGCGCAGCCAGGAATCCAACCATAAACCTTCCGAGTAGTAGGTGCCCTGCTCTACCTCCTGTGCCACAGCCACCCCATAGTGTGTGAATAGAGACTCCAAATAATATAGCTTTTGGGATGTCATCTTATTACTTAAAGCAGGGGCGGGCAAACTACGGCCCGGGGGCCACACCCGGCCCATTGGTCTTTTCAATCCGGCCCACCAAAGATTGGTACAGTATTGCCCAAATCAAATCAAATCATAATTGTGACTGATGTCGAGGATTCTGAGAATTGCTACAACAAACATGAGACTTCGATGCACCGGCAAAAACAACACTGTTCTCATTAAAACTAAATTGAAGTACTGTAATGCCTTTATTCTGTTTATGTTTAATATGTATGTATCTGGTGCTGGCACAGTCTGTCTGTCAATTTCAAAAAGACAATGTGGCCCCAAAGCCAAAACATTTGCCCACCCCTGACTTAAAGAGTTTATGTTAGTTTGCTCATTAAAGTCCATTCTTAGTGTTGGACCCAACTGTTCGTGAGGATGCAAAGAGAACGTCAGGTTGTTGGTGAATTGTAAAAACATGAATCTCCTCTATTTGACTAAACTGAAAATAATAATAATAATACCTTATATAGCACTTTTTGCTGTACTAAGGGTTGCTTTACAGTTTCATGCACTATTCATTCACACCTCAATCATACTTGGTGGTGATAAGCGACAAATGTAGCCAGAAGCCAATTCGTGCCTACGGCCCCTCCAACCACCACCCACACTTAGGCTATGTGGGTTAAGTGTCTTGCCCAGGAACACAGTGACAGCATGTGCACAGACAGGGACTTGAACCAGCGACCCTCCTGTTGCAACTTGAGCACCTACCCACTGCGCCACTGCCATCCCGAATAGTTAAAATGACTCTACAAGCTGTTTGACCATGTTAGAAATGAAGGGATTTTACTCGTACGTTGGTTAAAAAGTAAAAATGTAAAAAAAAAAATTAGAAACACCCTCCACACAGCCATGTTTGAATAACTCACAGTATCAAAAAGCTGCCCAGACACACTTGGGAACGTTGTAGGATTTTCCAAATCCTACTTTGCAGTGCATGGCACTGTTTTTTTCGGGGGGGAGAGGGGGTTGCTTTTCTGAGGTGCACCTATTCTTTATAGTTTGTTTTGGGGTTAGGGTCTGAGGTTAGCATACATTATGTGCTTTGACATATTGTTAAATTTGACACATCGCTTATATACTTCCACTTTTTACTTCACTTCACTGCTTTATTTTATTACTCAGCGCTAATTGCAAACGATAGTCAGGAATTTTTAATTATCTATTGAACTGAACTGAATACAGTGGATGTAACAGATTTTCTCCTCTCCTTTCCAGTGTGGACTTTGTTAAATGGTCATCTCAAGGGATGCTGCGGATGAGTCCAGACGCTATGAATTCCCTCTTTAAGCCCACCATAGACCACATTATCCAACATCTCAGTAAGCTTCATTCATACACATGCACAAACACATATCACTCACCTTAGGTTTAGGCAGGCTGCAAATGAAATAATAATGCATTTGCCATTTTTGGCTTTGCAGTAAAACTGCAATAAAACTTTTAAGACATAGCCAGTACTCAAAATGTACTGCACATGTAGAGTATACCACGTAAGTATTCAGTGTTATAATTGTCACGAGTTACAGCAAACATCAAAAATCTCAACTGGGCTCAGTAATATTCTAAGGAACGTGTTTTTGTAGCTCAGTTAGAAAAGGACACGGCTGGTCGCTCCCTAAAACCAGAACGCCTGTATAATTCATAGCTTCCTCAACCACATGAAAGTAGGTCACCTTTGTTGAGCATGGCCTGCTTGGATTTTAATTGATTTCTTTAGATAGTAAACCATATTGTTTACTTGCCTTTAAAGATAGTCTCTGAAAAACTAACAATGTTTTCCAACTAAAGAAATTATGGTGACGGATCCCTCAGAAGTATGAATATGGAAGGCTGCGTTCATTTAAACCCCACTGCTTACATGGTAAATGGTTCTTATATAGCACTTTTCTACTCTACATGAGCACTTAAAGCACTTTATTCAGCATGTCTCATTCGCCCATTCACACACATTCATACAAGCACTTTATACGTCCAAGTGCTTTCTATGTAAAAATCACACTCCGATGAACACATCGGGAGCAACTCGGGGTTCAATATCGTGCCCAGGGACACTTTGGTACGCAGACTGGGATCAAACCAGCAACCTTCTGATTACTGGACGACCTGCTCTACCTCCTTAGTTAACATCCAACTTTAGCACAGATAGTGCTAACAGATATTCATAGAGTAATTTAGCATAAAATAGACTGAACAAATGAGACCCTTGAAGCCTCCTCACACAGCATACATTATGAGTCAGGCTGTTGTTTTTCTGTGACACTGTTACGATAGTGCTACAAGTTCATTAAGGCCCGGAGTGCTGAATCCATTAAGAAATCTGCTCAGTATTGTTCTGTTACTATAGGGTCTTTACCTTACAAAAAAAAAGCGCCTTGAGGTGACTGTTGATGTGATTTGAAGGGTTAGCAGAAGAACTTAATTGATGACAGCTCATATTCTCAGAAGCCTAAATATTATTAAACATAATATTTAGGCTTATTGATTCAAATTCAGCTATTTATTATTCGCTTATGAATAGTAAATGGAAAATTTTAACCAGACCAATAACTACACTGCTGTATGTTAATGTGATCCTTGTATCACTAACATGCTTTCTCTGTGGAATTGTGTGTTTCTCCTCCAGCCGAGCTCTTTGAGAAGCCAGAAGTCAGCGACATAAAGTTCCTGTTTTTAGTGGGAGGTTTTGCTGAGTCTCCCTTGTTGCAGCATGCTGTCCAGAACATGCTTCAGGGCCGCAGCCGCATCATCATTCCCCATGACGTTGGCCTAACTATCCTGAAAGGTGCTGTTCTGTTTGGCCTAGACCCCAGTGTGATCAAAGTTCGCCGCTCACCGCTCACATATGGGGTCGGTGTCCTCAATCGCTTTGTGGAAGGCAAGCACCCTCCAGAGAAGCTTCTAGTGAAAGATGGCACACGCTGGTGTACGGATGTCTTTGACACCTTCATAGCTGTGGACCAGTCTGTGGCGCTTGGCGAGATGGTCAAGCGGAGCTACACCCCAGCTAAACCGTCCCAGCAGGTGATCGTCATCCATGTCTACTGCTCTGAGAAGGAGAGTGTGGGGTTCATCAGTGAGCCTGGTGTCAGGAAGTGTGGGACACTTCGCTTAGATGTGAGCGGAACGGAAAGCACAGCAGCACGCCGTGAGATCCAGACGCTCATGCAGTTTGGCGACACAGAGATCCGAGCAATGGCAGTAGATGTTTCCACCGGACGCACTGTCAAAGCTAGCATTGACTTCCTAAGCCATTAAGTAGATCATGAGAGAATTGTTGGAAGCGATTGAAATGGAAGCATGCAGCTTACACATATACACAAACACATATAGACAAACACTGGAAAGGTTCAGTCAGTCAAGAGTGGGAGATGAATGAACGTGTTCAACCTTAAACCAAGAATCCACAAAACATCGCGTTAAGGAGAGAGGCAGTTCTGAAGAGCTCAGTGTGTTTTAGGGCTGTCACTATTAATTTGATCTATAAGCAGCTTTCTAGTGGTCAGACTTTCCAAACAAACCCATGCACCCCCTGGTGAGGCTACAGCTTTGTTGGGTCAGGTTTTAAAGCTCCTGATAGGAGAGATAAAGCTTATTCACGCTTGATATTATGTACCCATATCTATGTTAGGACAGCTTTTTAGATCTTGCATTTGTGCATTCCAGGGGACAGGCAGTCAACGCCACATTATGATAAATGGACTGCTTCTTACTGTATATAGCGCTTTTCTACTTTGAGCACTCTGTGCAACATGCCTCATTCACCCATTCATACAAGCACTTCCTTCTACAGCTCAGTGCTTTCATGCTCCAACAGTAGCATCAGAGAGCAACTTGGGGTTCAGTATCTTACCCAAGGACACTGACTGGGGTAGCCAGGAATTGAACCACCAACTTTCCAATTAGTAGGTGACCTGCTCAACCTCCTGAGCTACAGCCAGTATTCCATAGCTTTGTTTTCGTTAGCGTCACAGCAGGTTACTGGACAACATCCATTATGTTGAAGTATGTTGTGTCTGGTTGCTTCACTACAGAATATTTTTTTTGTGATAAGGCTATGAAAAGGTCATAATTACCTACTGAGAATGTTTTCAATGTTCTACATAAACTTCATTACAGTACTGAGGGCCATGCCAGTAGCTTTGCAGGATTCAGCCTTTTTGAAGTATAAATCAATATCTGGGACAGGCTTAGGTTGATGTCAGCCTTAATGTCAAAACATTACATTTTCAGTATATACATGTTGCCAATTTGACAACTGGATATTTGCAGATACCATCCATTTCCATCCTGAAATTGTGTTGAATCAAATCAAATCAATTTTATTTATACAGCGCCAATTCACAACAGACAGTCGCCTCAAGGCGCTTTGTATTGCAGGTAAAGACACTACAATACTGCAGAGAAACCCCAACAGTCAATACGACCCCCTATGAGCAAGCACTTGGTGACGGTGGGAAGGAAAAACTCCCTTTTAACAGGAGGAAACCTCCAGCAGGAGCAGGCTCAGGGAGGGGCAGTCATCTGCTGAGAGGGGGCTGAGGGGAGAGAGAGAGGACAAAAAACATGCTGTGGAAGAATGTAGCTCATTCGTTTTCTAATTGCCCCCTAATGAGAGATTAGTTATCATTA